>JBBPBX010004224.1:51287-64412 GCA_038048925.1 Garcialebias charrua | reverse complement strand
CAACTCTTTAAAATGCTATAAGTAGTTGAGTGGGGAGTTGTCAGGCTATGTGGGAAGTGTTTGGTGGTTCTGACAGAACCGGTCCAGAGTACGTGTCCACAAGCTGAGGTAATCACATCTCAAAAAAATGACCAGAGTCGTTTTTAGAAGCTATTATTAACATCTACAAGATTGCTATGCTGGTATTTTTACATGTTAGAGCAGGTCGAAAAAGCATATTACTGTTAGAACGTGTCGGATATTGGTTCGTGAAACCCGAGTTCTGCGCCTTAAAAGTGGACGGAACCGACCTTGACGCGGCTCCGAGAGAGTCCGTGTTGTGTTGCAGTTGAAGTGCTTTGCTACTAAGCGTAGCTAAGTTGTACCTGTTTTAATTGTGATTGCCATGTTTCAGAATTTTGGGAAGTTAATTTGAAGCGTTTGAGTTCTTTAAGGGTCTGTGAAGTTGTGTTCTGTTGTGCTAAGGTAACGTTAAAATGACGTGTCCTACACGTTTGTTTATGAGCTGTGATTGGATAAAACGAGAGTTGTGAGCTGTTAATCACTCTCGTAGCGAGCGCTGATTCACTGAAGTGGGGATGCACGCCGTTGCGGCCCGCACATTTTGTCGTCATTTCTGGCACTGCATTGGTTGGAGGTAATCAAACTACATTCACCATGAATGCTTGGGAATAGAACTACAAGCGCTGTGATTGATTGGTTGACGTCACATATCTGTGTAGCGAGCTCAACCTCGCTCAAGTACGGAAGCTGGTGACGCGCTACGTCGGCCCGCCCATTTTTTGTTGTCATTTCCAGGTGCTGCACTTTGAGTGACAAGCTCACACTCACAAGACGAACGGAGATTTCACTAAAAGTTTTCTCATAAAACATCATAAAAGTCAGCATTTTTATGGTAAAATGCCATCTTTAAAATTGTTCTGTACACAAACAAAAGCCTCCTGTTTATTTTAAATAAAAAAAATTAAAATAACAGAGGTACAGACAAACATTTTTGCTTATTTTAAATACAAAAGAATTTAAAATAACAAACAAGAGTACAGTTTTCACTCCAGATAACTGTAGCAACACTCAAACGATTTTACTGAAACTGAAATACATTCTCTTGGAGCAGAATAAAACAGGAATCATCTTCCACAGTAAGTGCTCACACCTGCAACATTTTTTTTCTCTTCCTTCTCTCTGACAACATCTTTCACAGTTATCCTGTGCACATTTAAACTTTCCTGTTTATTTCAAATAGTGAAAAGTTTAGAGTAACGAATACAGAGCATCTTTTATTTTGATTTTCACAGAAAATCCAGATAAAAGATGGCAGGCGCAGAGAGTGAGACCCCTGATACCACTGATACAGGGCAACCTCTGCCAACTGAAGGCTACGACCCGACCAAAGCAGATTGGATCGAACGTGCCTTATATTCGCTCACAGGGTCCATCACAAATTACCACCAAGAGACACAGTTGATGGAGGATACAGATGTGGACAGAGCATTGAAAGTTGTAACAGCTGGAACCACAACAGGTGAAAAGAAAGCAGACAGAGACAAACGTTTGGCTAAATTAAGCCTTCTGTTAAAAACCAATCTAGACTTTGAAACTGTTGCACGCCAGGCTGTCTCTAAATCATGTTTAACAGCACAAATGGAGATTGCCACTTTACAGCAGGAGGTAAGGAGTTTAACACAGTCGAGTATTGACAGCGCTGAACAAACGCGTAGTCTCTACGAAGAATGCACAGTGTTAAAAAGGGATTTTGAACAATCACAAGATGATTTGGAAAAATGTGTGGTGGAGAAGGATAAGTATTACCATCAGTACAAGTCGCTTCAGGCGGATTGTGGGGAGGCACGAGACGCGCTGGACAAATGCACGGACACCCTGGAATCATTATCACTACGGTACACAAGGCTGCAAGATGATTATAGAAAATCACAAGAACAGCACATGATGTTACAACGTGAAAATGATGGGTTAAGAGTCCAACTGAACAGTTGTAGAATAGAGCGTGCATCAGCAATGAACAAACTCTTTGAAGAGGAGAGAAAATGTTTGGATCTGATGAGTAAACACCTTGAAAATCCACCTCCTCCACTGCTCCCGGCCATGCCCGATGCCCCACTCCTTCCGCTACCACCCCCACCTCAACAGACATTTGCTGGGATAACCCAATGGCAGATACCTACGTACCCCATGTCAACAGGTGTACCTGGTGCACAGATGGGTGGGTACATCACCATCAATGGTTCTCAATTCGCTGTCCCAATAGAACGACTCCATACAATTTCCCAGTTTGTTCAACGTTTTGAGCCAGGGCAATATGGTTCAACTGAAACCGATACCTATCTGAAAGACATTGAGTTTAAACTGGCATGCTATCCGAACGCTACGGTCGACGATAGAGTCAGTTTAATCAAACTCACCTCAAGCAGAAAGTGCAACACTTCATTGCGCGTCAACCAGTCGCCATTTTGAAGGATTACAAACTTTTCTGCGAAACTCTACTGCAAGAATATGCTCCTCGCATGGGAGACGTTGGCTACCAAGCCGCATTGAAAATCACTCAGGGGCAGAATGAACATCCGATTCCATATTATGACAGACTTTTCGAGGCCTTTTTTGGTGACAGAAATGAGCCGGGTATGGAGGATGAGCGTGATTTTAAGTTTCTTTTTATGAACAATCTACATTCAGAGATTGGTTCAACGGCCAACCTCATGGCCAACTACAAAGAAAAAACCATGCGTGAATTAAAGGAGTGCGCTATACGTGTTTTTGAAACATACAAGCGACACAAGAAACCCGTAGAAGTGTATCCAGGTGAAAAGGTCAGATACCAAACGCTAGAACTTGAAGGAGCAAGAGCGCCAGCTCACTCTTTTAAGGAAGGCGAGAAAAAACAAAATTTCCAACCTAACAAACCGCAAAATGAAGGTGTCCGCTGGAACAAAGACCAAAAGGGGTCCAGAGACCCGAAGTGGTGCAGGCCGCATCAAGAGGATGAACCCCATCATCAAAAGGGGGGCATTCCAAAAGAAAAAGAAATATGGGTCCCAAGGAGACTCATATGAAAGAGGGTGGTCCCAGAGGGGACCCCCGAGCAATGCGCCAGCTCCTGCACCTCAGACTGAACAGTCCGGGGCGAGGAAAAACCCACAGAATTTCCAGAAAAAAGGCCCTAAACCTCTGTCCTCAGAAGAGATGGAGAACATACGTCAGTTGTTAGAAAGTTTGAAAAAAATAAAAAACAAGGTAAACAAACCTGGAGTAATGTGTAGCACTATCATTGATGGGTGGGGATTCTGACAACGTTATGTTCAAAGCCTCCGCAACTCTGCGACACAGCTTGAACAGAGCTGGTGTGGACCCGTGTGCCTCTGGTTGACCTGCCACAGAGTTTTGGGAGAAATCTTAGTCCTTCCCTTCCTCCTCGTTGTCAGCCTCGCCGTCTGTCAGTTCGCCCGAGGCTGTGAGCGACAGTTCGACAGCCCTTAACAGGTCCCTTGTGTCGAAATCTGCCATGGTGTCCCCCACAGGAGTTGCAATGTCCATCTTGTCGCCCTGGTCCAAGGCGTCGCTGTCTTCCATCTCATCCGCCTCCAGCTCTGCTGTAGGCATGAGAGTCTCTAGCGGTTCTCAAGCCTTGGTGGAGTTGCCCATGGCCTTGGCCACGAAGTCCATGTGCCTTCTTCGCACTGCCTCACGCAGCTGGCTGCAGTGAGGACAAGATTCTGGGGAGTCCAAGGCTGTCTTCGCGTGGACCATTCCTAAGCAAATCGGACAGACCTCGTGGGTGTCCGCCGCCAAAATAAAATAGCCACATTTGCTGGGGCAGGGCCGGGAGCCGGGGCTCGCTGGTCTGCTGGCCTTGTTGGAGTTCTTTGACTTTCTCTTACCTCTCTCCGGAGCCATGCTGAGAAGAGACATTGAGTGAGAACCAAATAGCACCCGCTAAACGTGGTTAGGAAAAAACTCTCTCGCTACGCTGTTCGTGTTGCTAGCCTGTTAGCTCCGTTAGCTAGCAGACAGGCGTGTTTCGCAGTTAGCGTCCCATTAAACTGGGCCATCGAAACAGCAGAAAATACTTGAAAAACAAGTAGTCGACACTAGGTTAGCGTCCGCTAAACAAAGTGCTCGTAGGGAAGTCCTCTGTGATGCTCTTGGCAGGGAGCAAGCTCACCTCCTAGACAAGCAGTTCAGCCACACGAGGCAGGTCCTGCAAAATTCAGGTGTGAAACGAGGTGAAGTGCACAAAGAGGACGTACGTTGCGCGTCACCATCTTTTATGCAATCCTACTTACTTGCCTTAAAAGGCGGGATTGTATTGCTTCAGGTGAACCACGCAGTGGCGCAATTCCCATAGTCATGTTGTTGCACCACAGTGACTCTGACTGAAAGGGAACACTGTTCTTCATTTAACTGTAGGTCAGTCTCTTAAAAAATGTCTCTTAAACTGACAAGTTTATTTCCATTCTTTGTGTTTGCCAAAGTTGATAAGTTGTGGGGCAGCACGGCAGCGCAACTGGTAGAGCAGCTGCATCTCAGCGAACAGGTTACATTGGGTCAAATCCCAGTTCAGGGGCCTTTCTGGGTGGAGTTTGCATGCTCTCTCCATGCATGCATGTGTTTTCTCCGGATTCACCGGTTTCCTCCCACAGATCAAAAACATGCATGTTAGGATGATTGGTAACTCTAAATTGTCTCTAGGTGTGAGTAAGAGTGAATGGTTGTTTGTCTCGTTTGTCTCTATGTGTCCCTGTGATGGACTGGAGACCACCTCTTGCACAGTGATAGCTGTAAATGGGCACCAGTGACCACCACGACCCAAAAAAGGAATAAGCAGGTAAAAATAATGGATGGCTGGATGGATGGATGGATGGATGCATGGATGGATGGATGGATGGATGGATGGATGGATGGATGGATGATGAGTTGTGGTAGAAATACTCAATCGGATGACTCCAAAATGTTACCTAAATGTAACCTTTACTTTTCATGCATCCGATTCATTCTTTAAATCACTTCTTGGTCTGCTGCCCTCATACATCTCCTCCTACATGTCTTTGCGTGAGTGCAGCTACAGCGTGCGCTCTCAGGACATGATTACCTGCAGTGTTCCGTCAGTGAGGACTGAACTTGGAAAAAGGGCCTTCTCCTACTCTGCTCCTGCTTCATGGAATATCTTACAAAAAGATCTGAAGCTCTCGACCTTGACTTCTCTAAATGGTTTTCAGAATCTGTTGGAATCCTGGCAAAAACCAATGCAGATTTGTTCCTGTCTTTGATTTTATACGTCTACCTTATAATGTTTTGCTAGTTTTTTGATACTTTGTTTAAAAAAAAAAAAAAAAAACTTTCTTTTGTTTTTTTCTCTCTTTTGTTTTCTATTGTTTATTGTTTGTTTGTTTATTGTTTATTGTTTAAGGAAATTCTACCACTGCTGTTCATTGTTCTTTAGTTTTAGCAGGTCGCTTTCGCAAATGAGCCCATGAGGTTCAAAAGATTTACCTGACTAAATAAAGGTTGAATGAATGAATGAATTTATTCTTTGTTCCAGTCTTCCGGCGAACTTGTGCAACTGTACTCCAGCAGTTCATGTCGCAAGGCCATCACAAGGACACAGAGACAAACAAATAAACAACTATTCACACTCAGTCTAACCTAGGGACAATTTAGAGTTAGCAATTAAACTAATGTGCATGTTTTTTTTTTGTCTATGAGTGGAAATTGGAGTCCCTAGAGAAGACCCAAGCATGCACGGAGAGAACATGCAACCTCCACCCAAGAAAGACAACAAATCTGCAACCTTGTTGCTGTCAGGCAATATCTCAAATCACTGTTTCACTGTGTCACCCATTTGTAAATGTCAATTCATTGTACCACAAGTGGTCTAATGCACTTGGGATACTAAAAACAAAATAAAAATGTGTGTTTCACGTTACATACCTTAATATACATCAGCTCATAAAGTGTCAAATTTGAAATGTAAATGAAAAAAAAACTTTTCAAATTAAAAAGCGCTTGACTGCATTCAGATATTACATATATTTAAATTGTATTTTTGTTTTGTATTTGCGTTTTGGCATTCCCAAATCCTTTGGCAATCGTTTTTTTTATGTGACCTTATAGAACGTGCATTATATTTTCTGTTAGAAGATGTGCTGCTACAAATTTACCTAAAAATTAGAACAAGAAGTTGTTAGATCCTTCTTTAATGTGCAAATCTCAAGACAACAGAACCCATTTGGACATATGTCAAATGCTGATCTCCGTCATATTTGCTTGTTTAGGGGTAGCATCACGCAAAATGAGACTAAACATTTCACTGAACTTAGCTACTTTGGCAAAGAATAACTAATTGTTGTGTTATGGTTACAAAGAGTTGGCTACTGTTTTTAACTGAGCTTTGCTCATTAGGTTAATGACATATCTGTGTACAAAGTGTCAACAGGAAAAAAGAGCCACAGTCGGCCCTCCAGAGTGACATATCGTTACTCTTGATAATGAACCTCAGAGGACTTTCTGTTACATCATGGTAAACACATTTGTTTTGTTTCAGAACACCTAAAGAAGCTGACTTTTTATGTATTTCATTTCATTATGAACTCTGACATTTAAAGCAGCTATGAATTGCTAACTGTGATAAATGCCATCTATTAATACGAATAAAATAAGTTAAAATCTTTGTTTTGCATGATTGATGCAAGCTTATTTATTTACAATGAATAAAGACAAAATCCATCCATTCATTCATCCATCCATCCATCCATTAACTTTACCCGCTTCTTTATTTCTGGATTGTGGGAGGTCACTGGTGCCCATATCCAGCCATCACTGTGCCAGAGGTGGGGACGGGACAGGTCACAAGTCCATCACAGGGACACAGAGAGCCAAACGAGACAAACAACCATTCACTCTCTCACTCACAACTAGGGATAATTTAGAGTTACCAATCGCCTAACATGCATGTTTTTGGTCTGTGGGAGAAAACTGAAAGTTATGCACCATTAAGGCCCCAGTATAGATGCGCATTAATCCGAGCGCCGCGGCACGCCGTGTCAGCGCAGTGTGAGCGCTGCGGCAAAAGCCTTTGATCGCGGGCGTGAACGCGCCAAGCTCAAATTTTACTATGCCTACGCGCGCGTTGATAAACTGCCTCGCTTGTCAGCAAATGACCAATCAGCGACCTCAATTTGTCCTGTAGGTAAACGCTCCGCCCGGCTGCAGCTGCTGGAGCCTGCACTCCAGAGAGCTGCGCTTGCACAGAGTATAAATGAACTGCCGGTGCGCAGCACACGTGAGTCCAGCGGTGCTGGACACAACGGGCAGCTGTACTGGGGGCTTAACTCATGTTCCCTGAAGGAAGTGAACGAGGTGCAAAATATGCTATGGGAATTGTGCCCCCGCGCGATTACCTGAAGGAATACATTCACGTCTTTACGGCAGGGGCGTCAGCGTCGCGCCAGAGGCCCCGCCCTCTGGGTACTTAAGCCGCTGACACCCATTCATCAATCTCCAAGATGCACTTCACCGAGCTTTCAGCATTGAAAAGGGCCAAGTATGTTGCACCTCGTTCCCTTCCTTCAGGGAACATGAGTTATGGTGCATTACTTTCAGTTCCCTTTCAGTTCTGTCTCTCGGTGTAACATATGCTATGGGAACGTAATTCATTCATGTCCTTGAAATGCTCAGTAAAATGCATGCTAGTGTGAACATCTGCCTCTATTCAGCAGGCATCTCAAGGCTTCTTTCTACTGTGTGTTAGAAAGGACAGCCTGAGTCACATCACACGCAGTAACATCCAAACTGTAATGCTTTGCAAAAGTGTTTAATGAGCTCCAGTTCGTAGCAGAACAGATGTCTACAACTGGTACACCCTTGAACAGTGACCACGAGGTGGCCAAGCCCCGAGTAGAGTGAACGCGCACTCCAGAGGGCACCTGTTGACCTTTGCTACTGTATGACTTTTTTATGGCCTCAGTCACCCAATGTGAGAGGTGCTGCTTTGATAGGGCCTTTCTGGTAGCAGGTGCTACAAAACACCCAAATAGTTGATTTGTTTTTCTCCATTCGGCTGTTCTCTGCATGTAAGTGCTTAAAGCTCTCACAGGGCAGAGAGCCTTCAGCCTTTCCTGTTCCTGAGTGAGGACAGGAGCAGGTGGAAAAATAAGAGAGATCAAAGTCCAGACTTCTATGGTTTAGAGTCAAGACCTTGGGGATATATGCGGGATTAGGCCTTAGGGTGACCTTTGACCCATCAGGGTCGAACCTGGTACACATTGGGTGTACGGACAAGGCATGGAGGTCACCCACACGTTTCGCTAAGCAAAGAGCCAGAAGAAGAGCGATCTTATAAGATAATAAGTCTATCTTAATGTCCCTCAGTAGTTCGAATATGGGATCACAGAGAGCCCCCAAGACCAGACTAAGATCCCATCCAGGGGTCAAGATCCTGCTGGGGGGTCTCTTTCTCAGCACGCCCTTCATAAATCTTATTATGAGCAGATGCGCGCCAGGCGTCCTGCTCCCCCAGCCTTCATGACAGGCCGAAATTACTGATAGGAACACTTTAATTGTTGAAAAAGAATCACCTTTCTCTAGCAAGTCCTGAAGAAAGGTGAGGAGCTGAGCCAGGTCACATGAATAAGAAATAATATGTCTTTTTGTGCACCAGGCTTCAAAAATATGCCACTTCCGGGCATAAAGAGACTGAGTTGACCCAGCTCGTGCATTTTGAATGGTATTTACCACATTCTCTGGCAGGCCTGAGGCCACCAGCTTGTCCCTTTCCGCCACCAAACTGAAATTTGCCACAGCTCTCAGACTAAGTGGTGAGACTGTCCCTTCTGGTGACGTGGAGGGTCCCTGTAGAGGAGTAGTTGGTAGAACCAACTCTCCCTCCAGGGCCCTAAATCCTGTGGTTCATTGAAGGTCAACCACATTAGGGAGAGGACCTTCCTGCAGATGTACCGTCCTACTGCTCTGATCAAGAGTGTCTGGGGGCAGAGGTAATCTGTTGTCATTATTAGACAAAAGCAGGACAGAATGTCTGTTTTTCCTCTTTGTTGGGGATCATGGATCGGAGGGGTTACAAGTTTTGTAAACGAGCAGATCTCCTGGCTCCGGCCCGTTTCTTGGTTGGGCCTGGTTTACTGGTCTCCGTCCTTAAAAGGTTCCTGGAGCCTGACAAACCACCGGTGGGCTGTGTTTCACCGGGTGGAGGTACGTCGTTTAAGAGCAGAACTGAGTCAGCACATTGAGCGTGGTCACATGCAGCAGGATCACTGCTTGAACATTGCGTGTCGCCCACCACGGATAAGGGGGCAGCTTCAGCATGAGAATGTGGAGATTGTCCTTTGTTCCGAGCAGACTTTATATTGGTTGGTGACAGAGAGCTCAGTCCTCTTCGATTAAAAGAAAGAAGAGTCTGATTCAGCCCTGGCTTATTTACACACACTGTAGTTTCATCACAATTGCCTTTGTGAACATGTGAAGCTGGCGTTAGCCTACGGGCTTCTGTCGTGGACCTCCCCTATCCCTTACTGGGAACCGTTGAATAGATGGCCAAGAAGGTGGGTCATCAGATTCTGTCGGCGCGCACTCCTGGAGCGTGGACGTGTCACAGGTTTGTTTGGTTTGTGTATTGTCCGCCCCGTGGTTTACAACGGAGCAGGGACTGGAGCATGTTACTCCCCTCACCTGTCTCTGTGAGGAGTGTCGGGCCTGCTTGCAGACGCCTCTGGGCCTGTCTGTTGCAGACAGAACCTAGACACCCTGATGGGGTTCATTGATTAGGCTAACACCCCGTGAGCCGTGAGGGAGGGTGGGGGAGATGGCCCCCTCCCTTTATGTCGGCTGGCAGGACAGAGGGACCCTTTCTGCTGATGTTATTGTGTTTGTTTATTGTTTTTGTTTTTTGTGAGTCAAGAAAACAGAGAGGGGCTGTTTTTTTAGCTTTATTCGTGCTTATGTGTAACAACATATTTGACTTTATGTCACTCACAGCAGAAAGAACATGATTTATGTCTAAAACAGAGTCACCAGCTTTTTGTACCGTGCTACAAACAAAGTCTGGACGTGAAAAGATCATTTCCCGTACCGCGTGGGCGGGTGATCGTGTAAAGTTTAGAAGCGGTCCTGGTTCATCAGGCATGCTTCTGTTTGGTGTCCCGATTTGCCAAGGAGGTTCTGTACCGGTCCACCTGACGGGGAACAAATCTCTTCTTACTCCAGGCGTGTTCTGTCTGAGGTGGGCCCGGCGGTGGTCTCTGCCGGTGCTCGACCTCGTACGCCGGCCGCTTTTGCGGTGGGGCACGTGTGGCTGAATGGTGTCGAGGCTGCGGTGCTCTGCTCCCAGCTGACTCCTTAAGGGGGGCAAAGGTTCTCCTGGGGATGCCCACTCGGAGAGCTTCAGCCTGTTTGCGCCTCTGGTCCAGCCTGGTCTGAATTCGATCCAGCGCTTTCCCAAAAAGTCCCGTCGGTTCTATTGAATGGTGGAGAAAGGAACTTTCTGTCCCTCCGGGAGGTCAGTCAAGGTCATCCACAGATGGCATATTGCGATGACCACCTCAGCCATTCCTCTGCCTTGTACAACAGCTGCTGTCCCCATCATGCTGAGCACAAAGTCTGTTGCACTGCGGGCTTCATCAAGCAGCTCTGCGGTAGCTTGCTTGTCTGTCATTACCTGGAGCTCCTGTAGTTTTTCAGCCAGGTAAGCTTGCATCATTGCGGACGCGTTCATCAGCGCGCCGCGAGACCCTGAGCCCTGTAGCATTTCTCGAGCAGAGAAGCCGAGGCTCGACAGGCCTTGCTGGGAGAGTTGGTTTTGTCCCGGATGACTTGGGAGCCAGATGAGACGCCAGCGTGTCCTCGATTTGAGGCACGTTGGCTATTCCCACTTCATCCATCCCGTCCACGTCGAGAAACTGCGAGAGCGGCAGTAGCATGGGAGCTCTGGGCTGAGACCAGGTGCGAGTCAGCTCTGTGAGGAAGTCCGGAAAGACGGGCATCCTTTGCCTCGTGGCGGCCTGCTGCTTTGAGTAAAAATAATTTCCTGCCAACCTCGTGACTTGTTGACGAGGTGGAGGCTCCGGCCATGGGATCTGCATTGCGTCCGCTGCTCTGTGACACAAGTCGAACAGAGCAGGGATGGAAAAGTCCGTCTCCGGGAGCACAGGCACCGGGGTACGGTAGAGGTCTTCTCCCTGTTCCCCGTATCCGACCTCGGCGCAATTCGCAGAAAATTCTCCTGAGGCTGAAATTCAGATCTTGTCCTCGTTCATCATGCCTCGAGTGTCAAATTCGACTGTTAAGTCCACCATGGGGGGGCAGCACATCTGGGTTGTCGCCCCATTCGACTCGGGTGCTGTCGTCCAAAGCCATGCTCTCGAGCTCCGGAGTGGGAGTCAGAGGCTCAGTCGTGTCCCGGTCTACTGGCACCGTAGCAGCCCCCATGGCCTTGTGACGAAGTCCGCCCAGTGCCTCCTCACCACCTCCAGCATCTGGCTGCAGTGTGGGCAAGACTCGGGTGCGTCCAGCGCCATGTTCACGTGCAACATTCCCAAGCAGACGGGACAGGCCTCGTGGGTGTCCGTCTCTGAGAGGGAAAAATCGCATCCACTGGGGCAGGCGCGTGAGGGTGGGCTCCCCGCTCTGCTGGTCTTTTTTGGAAGTCTTGTCTTTCGCTTTCCTTTCTCCGGAGGCATGTCCGAGATAAGACGAGCGAGTCCTTTCAATATCTTTTTTCTCTTTATTTGAGACGTCTCCTCCGTCGCGTCGCTTTCACTGGCTAGCCTGCTACGAATTAGCAGAGGTAGCAGTGTGACGCAGTTAGCGCCATCGAGCGAAGCAGTCTGCGGAAAGAGGAGAAGAAAAAATTTTGGGGTTAAGGAAAAATGTGCCGGGCTAGCTTTCGCCATCCCAGCAGTACGCAGGAATAATTCTCTGTGCGCTCTGTGTAGGGCGCAAGCTCACTTCTGATCGAGCGATGAAGCAGCAGAGAAGTCCCGCAAAGAGAGAGAGTTCAGGTTTAAGTGAGGTGAAGGGCAGTAAGAGATTGATGGATGGGCATCAGCAGCTTAAGTACCCAGAGGGCGGGGCCTCTGGCGCGACGCTGACGCCCCTGCCGTAAAGGCATGATTGTATGCCTTCAGGTAATCGTGCGGGGTGCAATTCCCATAGCATATGTTGCACCGAGAGACATGACTGAAAAGGAACTGGAGTACATCATTCTCAGATCTGACTGGGAAATGAAAAGCAGCATACTGAAAGACACAAACTCAGAATAAAACTACAAGATAAAAAACAAAAGTAGACAACACTAAAATTCAAGGACAAATCAAGACAGTGACAAGATGAAATACAATCAAATAAATGAACTCAAGGCAGGAAATTTTGTATCAAATAAGAAAAAGTAAAAACATTTTATTCAGTAGCTGGTCTCTGCAACGCACTGAGGCATATAAATTATGCCAAAAAATTTAGACAATAGTTTTGCATGAAAACATCCTAAAGTAACATTGGGAAATAATTTGAATTAAATAAATTGTTGAATATGTTATGTTGTCCCAAAAAAAGGCAATGTATTTAAAACTAACAGAAAGCTACCCAGACATGTCACATAGGCCTCACAAGTAAAACATATTCACTGATTTTTTTTATCAGCTCAGTTCATTATGTATAAAATCAATATGTGATCAAGTGTAAGCCAGAAATTTTGCATTAATGAAAAATAGCATATTTGCAAATATCTAGTTAACAAGGGATTAAAGTTGGAAAATAGATATTTGCTAATTAAAACATGTCACAACGTAAAAAAGTTCATGCTCAATAATCCAGGTAAAAATTCAACAAAGTTAAGTCAGGTCTAGATGTTTTGACTCACTTTGGCTATGGTTGCCTCAAAGGAGTCGACAGGGGAGAGGACCCCAGAAACCATCTTATCACCAGCAAACTGGTTGGCCCGATACTTGAGTGTGCAGCTTGTGGGACTGAGTTTGTTGTGGCTCCTTGAACTGATGAAGTCCTTTGGATGAACAACGAAACATTTCAACAACCAAAAAATAAATAAATAAAAACGAACAGTCCAGATGAACTGACTTAATGTTGCTGGATGTCACAAAGTTGTAC
>JBBPBX010004224.1:32461-50074 GCA_038048925.1 Garcialebias charrua | reverse complement strand
CTCAATAAAACCTAAATATCAAAACTAGGCAGCTGCTCTGTGCAGCAGGATGGTGTCATCTGGTGCAAGCTGTATAAAATAAATGTGTCTCTACCTTAGTGGCACTTCTGACACTGAGAGGAGGAGGCGCGGGGCAGTATGAGGTGGTTGGGAGGCGCAGGCAGGTCTCCAGATGATCATCAGTCATTGTGGATCTGTTTTTGGACTTGATGATTTTCATGTGTGAAAAAGCAGACTCACACAGGTAGGTAGATCCAAAAAGTGCTGTTAAGTTCAAAGCACATCTTCGGATGTAAGGATACAAGATGGTGTAGTGGTTAGGGCGTTTGACTTAGGACCCGAAGGACGCGGGTTCGCGTCCCGGCCACTACACATCTTGGGGTGTCTATGAGTGCACACCTATTTCTCCAGCTCCCCGAGCGCCTTCTATGGCTGCTCACTGCACCACCTGGTAGGTGGTTGGGTTAAATGCAGAGACGAATTTCGTCTGTGTATGGGAAACATACGCAGATGACAAGATTAGACAATTATTATTATTATTATTATTATTATACTTTTCTTCTGAGAGCAGACTCCAGAACTCTCCATCCACGCCAGGTGATGCTCGAATTACAGATGAGGCAAATAGACTTTGAATTAGAATAAACAAAAAAATACTCCTCCTCCCACTCTGTGTGAAAATAATACGTTTTTGTTTGCTTGTTTGCTAGTTTTCCATCCATGTTTACTGTGCACCGACAGTTCCACTGCTGTCCTAAAGTCTCGTGAGAGCGCTGTGTCACCGCACCCAAAACTCGCAAGACTATGTCTGTGAGAATACAAGATGAGGAGGGCTGAGGAAAGCGTTGCTGCGCATTGGAATATCGTCACTCCTCCCACCCCAGCTAGCTCCCTTTATGTGAAAGGGAGACAATTCAACTTACTCCTTCATCTTTAAAAACTGTGTTAGGATAGGCTAAGTACTTGGTGACCGTACAGTACTGTACATGTATTCATTTGTAAAAAAAAAAAAATATAATATATATTATATATATTTTTTTTTTACTATTGTTCTGGGGGCCGGACCAAATGTGGGGGCGGGCCGGATGCGGCCCGCGGGCCGTAGTTTGGGGAACACTGGCTTAAAGGAATGCAATTGTCAAAGTTGTTTTCCTTCTCCCCTTTTGTTGTGATGCTCCTCAAGAATGAACAAATCTTAAAATTGACACGTTTCAAATGACATTTTCTCTCCCAATATTACATTTTGCAATATTTCCATCACAATTTGCCTGTCTAAAGTTAGTTTACTTGACTGCGTTAGTTTTGTAAATAGTATACATGTACTTTGGTTATGAACTATTTGGGTTGTCAACAATTACGGCTTATACAGCAGTGCTAAAGTCTACCTATGTCTGGTTCAACATCTGAGTCATATCTGGTGAGTTCCTGAGCCAGGGCTTTTTTGTTTGAACATTACCATCAAGCCCTCCACCACCCATCGTGTTTGCTGCCATGCCATCCTTTGTAGGCAAAAAAGGTTTGAATAATCTGGTTGATGTCTTCAAGGTTTTCTGTCTTTAATAGATGAAAGGGGACAGGGACTTTTTTGGAGCTGGAATGCCAGTGTTTTGGCAGCCTCCATACTAAAGAGCTCAAACAGCGTGAAATAGTCCACTGGTTCAGATCCTTCTAAAATGCTGTGCGTGGGATACGTGACGAGGATCCAAATGCAACAAGGCTCCAGAGGCAAGTGAACCAAGAAGAGCAAACTTCGTTTTAAATGAAAGAAAGAGAAAAGTGACAAAATTTGATAAGATGTGAAAACACAACAGGGTTTGACAAAGGACACCATAAGCTGAAAAAAGGTTATGATAGCAAAAGGCAGTTGTGGTAACTACAATAGTAAAGTAAAACTTGAGGAGTGTTGTATGAAGTAAGCTCAACATAGCTGGGACTTCTTTCTGTTAGCCTTCACAAAACATTTAAAAAAAAAACAACTAAAAACTCAAAGTCAACAGGCACTTAAGATCATAATGTTACTACGGTACATATACTCAAACTATCCTCTTTAGCCTCTGTGTATAACATTGAAAGGGGGATTTTATGCTTCTTTTGGTTAAAGGACATTGATTGCCAAAATACAATTAAAAACAACGAAAATATACAAACATGCCAATACTGTAAGTAAAAAGTTGTGGTTAATTTGGCTATTCAATTGTTGTTGATTCTTATAAATACTTGCGTAACTTGGTCGATTCGCATCTCACTTTTAAGCCTTGTGTGGAAAAATTGGTAAAGAAAATTAAAATAAAACTGGGTTTCTTTTTCAGATAGATCATGTTTAACTCTGAATGCTAGGAAACACCGTGTAACTGCTACTTTCCTTACCTCCATTGACTGTTATTTACATGAATGCTCCTACAAGCAACCTGTATATGTTGGATGCTGCATATCATGGTGCATTAAGATTCATAACTGGCTGCAACTACCGTATCCATCAATTCACCCTGTATTCACTGGTTAACTGGTCATCATTAACTTCATGCAGACTCTCTCACTGGTACATTTTCATCTTTAAATCACTTCTTGGTCTGCTGCCTTCATACATCTCCTTCTACATGTCTCTGCGTGACTGCAGCTACAGCATGCACTGTCAGGACATTATTACATGCAGTGTTCCCTCAATGCGGACTGAACTAGGCAAAAGTGCCTTCTCCTACTCCGCTCCCGTTTCCTGGAATATCTTACAAAAAGATCTGAAGCTCTTGACCTTGACCTCTCTAAGGGACTTAAAACAACCGCTAAGTTCATGGCAAAAACCAATGCAGACATGTTCCTGTTTTTAGTATTATACACCGCCCTACAACCTAGCTGTTTTTATTTAGTTTTTTATATATATCTTTTGTCTACTTTTCATTTTATACGCATTTTTATGATTGTCTGTTATTGTCTGTACCTCGTCTGCTTTCTTTGTTTAATAAAACAGGTCTCTCTTGTAAATGAGTCCTCGAGGCTCAATGAAACTAACCTGTATAAATAAATGTTGAATTGAATGAAATGCCTTTGATCAGTGTCTAAATGCAATGAACATGAGCAAATTTAAAACCTAACAAAGGAACCACAACTTCAGGAAAACAGTTTACAAAACAGTAGATAACTGGGGGCTGCATCTACTTTTCAATATGCAGTTTGTATCAACTTATCACTGAATGTTTTGGGGACTATAAACAGCTACTAGCAATCATTTATTTGTAAAAATACACCAACATTTTGCTTAAATGTAAAAGGAGAGAATGAAAAAAACATTAAAAAAACAACAACTAATGAACATTTCCACCCACAAAGTCTCATGAGAAGATATGGCAAAACAAGATACCCAAACATGACAAGTAGTGTAAAGTCCAGACATATAAAAGTTTTGTTTCAATAAATTGTCTCATATTGAAAAAGCTTCATAGAGAACTTACAAAGCATGTTGTTATGCATCAATCGTAATCAGCTGGGTGGAGCAGCAACTTCACAAAATTGTACTAACTTTATAAATTAACCTGGTATGTAACACTTCTTACAAACAAAAGATAACAGAGATTAAAAAGAAATAGCTATGCCTTCCCTTTAGTAATGATCTTAATGAGTTGTATTGATGTCATGCCTAACGTTTAACTTCTCAGTCAGTGGCCTCATTAGCACTAATACTGTAATAGAGTTTACAGTATGTGCAGATAATTAATGGGAAGGCAAGATGGGGGAAAACCAGGCCTAGTTTGTAAATAATCACTCCATGAACAACCTTAGCTGCACTGTGGGTCATAATGCACCATGAAGGGGACTGATCACAAAATACGACATAAGCAAGAGGAGCAAGACTGAGATGGTGCAGTCAAAGTTGTGAATTTCATCAAAGGTTTAGAAACTACTTAGTCTCAAACATTTCCAGTTAGCTGCAACAGTGCATACAGTGTGCACATTTGTTTAAAAGAGGCAGCCCTCTGCAGTTACTCTGCTTTACAGGCTCCCATGAGTAAAATATTGACTGCTAATGATTGTGGTGCAAGAGTGCAATTTGTACAAGTGCACAATTTGTGTGAGAAAAAAAAAAGAGAGCTAAAGTTACTGGAGTCAGAGAATTTTGCTGTGATTGGGAAAGTTGCTCAATCTCAGTTATTATTCCGGTCAATTCAACAACATGATGTTGGCTCAATGGTCCATCCCTTCCAAGGTCAGGTTCCTTATTCAGCATTTTAAAAGCTGATGTGGGTTTCAATAAAAAAAATATTAAAAAAATACAATGAGTGTACAAAAATAAAAATTAAATGAAAATAATAAATAAAAAGAAAATGGAAAAATATCTTAAATCCTGTTAGGGAAATGCTTTTATGGTTGATAATACCAGTAAGTAAGTTTTATCTTTTCTTTTTTGGAGGGCTAAACAGTATATTTTATGTAAAACTAAAAATGATTATTCATTAAAATAATAAAAATCGTTATAAAGAATAAAATCACACCTGTTTTAGAATGCTCTTTAAGTAACCTTAGTTTGGAGAGATGAGGAAAATTATGATTAGCCAAGATGCAAGTGAATCAAAGTCAAAGTCAAAGTCAACTTTATTGTCAGAACTGCAATATGTACAGGACATACACAGGACCGAAATTGCGTTTCTCTCAGTCCCTCGGTGCAACAGTAACCATCTAAACACTAAACACTAAAACATTTAATAAACATAAGCATAAAATAGTAAGAGTGTAACACTGTCCTGAGTTTTTTCATAGTAGTATGAAAGTATGAAAATTTACACCAACACTGAAACACCAAACACCCAATGAACATAAGCATAAAATGAAACAATAAAAGTGTAATACTGTCCTGAGTTTTTTCATAGTAGTATAAAAAGTATATCTATAAAATAAACTGAAGGTTCTAGCATTGACATTTGCAAAGAGTGGCACAGCAGCATATGAGTTAATGTACACAGTATATGTATGAGGTAGTTGATGTTGGTATAGAGGCAAAGTGGCATATGCAGTGAGGCACATAAGGCACATTTGGCATCCTTAGATAAGGCTAGTCAGAGAATGCTGTATATGTATCTGCAGTAGTGTAGATAAAAGTAGTGTAAATGTAAACAGTAGTAATAAATGTAAAGCAGTAGTAATAAATGTAAACCGTATTAATAAATGTAAACAGTGAATGTAAACAGTAGTATGACTATAGGCAGTAATGTAATACAAACATTAGTGCAAATATGAGAAGTAGTGCAAACTGAATGAGTACATGACCGAGAGTTTAGTGAATAACCCGTTTGATGACACAGGGTCCAGTGTTAAAAACTTTGTGTTGAGTGGTAATGTGTGAGAAAGTTTTTTGTGTTAAGGCAGTTCAAATGGGAGGGGAGGCAGAGCAGGCAGAGTGTTTAGCATTCTGACTGCCTGATGAACAGAGCTGTCTCTCAGTCTGCTGGTACGAGCCTGGAGACTCCTCAGTCTCCTCCCTGATGGCAGCAGTCTAAAGCGGCTGTGTAGTGGGTGTGTGGGATCACCTGCCATGCAGAGGGCTTTCCGAGTGAGGCGTTTGCTGTGTAAGTCCTGCAGTGAGGGCAAGGAGGTGCCGACGATCTTCTCAGCTGCTCTCACGATGCGCTGGAGGCTCTTGCGGCATGATGCAGTACATGCACCAAACCACACCGTGATGCAGCTGGTCAGGACACTTTCTATGGCACCTCTGTAGAAGGTGCACATGATGGGGGTTGAAGCTCCAGCCCTTTTCAGCTTGCGGAGAAAGTAGAGGCGCTGGTGAGCCTTCTTGGCCAGTGATGCAGTGTTCCTGCTCCAGGACAGGTCCTCTGAGACGTGCACTCCCAGGAACTTGGTGCTGTCCACTCTCTCCACTGCGGTGCTGTTGATGGTCAGAGGGGCATGTTGTGCATCCCTCTTCCTGAAGTCCACAACAATCTCCTTTGTCTTCTCCACGTTGAGAGTGAGATTGTTGTGTCCGCACCACAAGGCCAAGCGGCTCACCATGACTACCATCGTAAAACAACTCCAGTTGAAAACGTATGAAAGTTCATACAAAAGCTGACTTAATAAACGTTTTTATTGTTATCAATTTCGCATTACATGATAATTCTGGCAGATTTGTTTTTAATTCTTCCCAGAAGTATTCTAGGCTGTACCAGTGCTACAAGTGTGTTAATGTAGCTGTGTGCGTAATTAACTGTGTAATGTGAAATATTTATATTAAAAATAAGCATTTGCATGAACAGCTATAAAAAATCAATAGCCATCTACTTTGGTCTTGGCTAGGCCTGTCACAATAACAAATTTTGCTGGGTGATTAATTGTCTCAGAAATTATGGCAATAAATTATAATATTGATTGAAATTTGACAATAATCAGTAATTATTGTCAAATTTGAGATTTTTTATTTTATTTGTTTTGAATGTAGTACATTTTTTCAACCACCAGATGGCAGTATAAGACTGTGTGAACCGAAGGAGTTCAAGTAGTTCACAAGTCAAGGAGCGAGCGTGTAGCTTTAAGAAAAATGGGAGGGAGGCCCCTTGACATGACATGGGCTGTCTCTCTTTGGGTCTCAAAATGGCAGACGGTCGGTGTGGTTTGAGCTCTTTAGCATAGCATTTCTCACACAAAGCTTTTAATAAATTTTAAAAAAATCAGTAAACAAGTTCTCAGCTTCTTTTTGCAGAGAAAAACTTTTCAACCGTGAATTTTCGAGCTTCGACAAGATGAAGGTTTTCCCCGAGGTCGGCCTGATAGCTCAGCTCGTAGCTTAGCTGATTTTAACGATCTAAAACGCAATTTTGGATGGTTAAAATGGCTTTTAAAGAGAAAAGCGATAGGCGGGTTGTCATTGAAGAACACCAGAGTTGAAATTTTTGTCATCCAGTGTCCAGTAGAAAGAGAGAGGCACAAAGAAACGATAAATGAAATGAGGGCGATAATTTTTATTTATCATGTGATTAATTGATTCATTGTTTATTGCGGCAGGCCAAGTCTTAGCCTCTCTCAAACTAACAATTAGTTTGTCAAAAGGATCCAAATTAAAAAAAACAATTTCTCTAAACAGAGGCCGTTCAAAGATAAAATAGCACACCAGATAAGATATTATGGTTCATAACCTTAACATAGAACTCCACTTCAAAAAATCTGAACTCCCTTTGATTTAGTTCACTGCTGCATTTGGATTCAATAATATAAAAGGTTTATATACTTAACTGTAGAATTTCTTTTCTTGATTCACTGATTCAATTTGAGTTTAGGAACTAAAAGTAAAGCACCCTACAATAATTGTAGTGAAGCTGTAGTTGTAATGAGATGTGCAAAGAGATAATCCATTTTTACAGCAAGATGTCCTCTACAACCATTCATGTTTCTGTACGCTGGGGAAGCTTTAAATGTGCAGCGGCACTCCATGTGTTAGGGATCAATACTCAATAAGTGAGAAAATTGCAAATGCAGGCAAAGATAAATGCTTAAGTGAAAAATCTCCATCTTATTACTCAGCACAAAGCCGCACAGCAGCTTAACACCAGCAGCTACAGACATGCATATTAATGCAGACTGGAGTGCACAAACAGTTACTGAAAAACTCATATGTTGAATAAAAATAACAGATAAACAATTGTCAAAATCAAAACATACACACACAGAGATTTATTTTCAACTTTATGTGAACAACAACTACAGAACAATTACGACAAGGAGCACCTCTATTTGCCAAATGAGCACTTTAGCTACTATAATAAAAACTTCGGTTGTGAACAAGTGGAAAATAGCTCAGTGTGCCTCGGGGAGTAATAGAAACCCAGACTCTGTGTCGCTGAGCTATAAGTTGCTCCGTCATGCCTGGGAACAGTAATCAGATATGAAAGTAACAGCTGAAGACTTTGAAAGTCAATGGTGGGTAAATGAATGTGAAACATTCAGATGAAGGAATGAAAGCAGGCCTGAGCTGAAATACAAAAAAGCTGTTCATTAACCTTTTCACAAAGCAACCATCAACATACCAGTCACTTTATTGGATACACCTTGTAGTAGCAGTTTGGACCTCTTTAGCCTTCAGAACTGCCTTTATTGTTTGTGGAACAGATTCAACAAGGTGTTGGAGAAATTTCTCAGAGATTTTGATCTACATAGACATGATGGCATTTCCCCAAGTTTTGCAGATTTGTCATCCGTACATCCAATATGTGAATCTCCTGTTCTAACGCATCCCAAAGATTAATTAATGAATTGAGATATTGTGGCAGTAGAGATTATTGGGAGTCCAGTGAATTGAGGTTCATCAGACCTTGAAAGTTTTCCTAGTCTCCTATTGCCCTTTTAATGATAATCATTTTATTTAAAAGCACCTTTCAGGACACCAAAGGAACTTAACAAACACAGTTCAAACATCAGCAGCAACAAATTGAAATATAAAATACATAAAGAATATAAAATACAAAATAATTTAAAATACATTTAGTACAATTAATGATAAGCAAGTCTAAAGAGATGTGTTTTCAGAGCAGTCTTGAACTGGGAAAGGGGGGTGGTGTTTCGAAGGTCTGGCGGTAGAGCGTTCCAGAGGTGAGGGGCAGAGCAGGTGAAGGCCCTGCTCCCCATGGTGGAGAGGCGGGCAGAGGGTACATGGAGATGTAGCGAAGAGGAGGATCTGAGAGAGCGTGATGGGATGGAGATTTGTAGGAGGTCAGATAGATAAGGAGGGGCAAGGTTGTGGATAGCTTTGAACGTGAGAAGTAGAATTTTGAAGATGATGCGTGATTTAACCAGGAGCCAGTGGAGCTGCTGCAGGACAGGAGTGATGTGGTTATAGAGGAGGTTTGAGTGATGACACGGGCAGCTGAGTTCTGGACCATCTGTAACTTGTGGAGAGATTTGTTAGGGAGGCCATTGAGAAGGGAGTTGCAGTAATCAATACGGGAAGTCACAAGACTGTGCACAAGGATGGCTGTGGAGCGGGGTGTGAGAGAAGGACGGAGACGGTTAATATTTCGGAGGTGGAAATAGGCAGACCGAGTAACATTGTTGATGTGTGAGGTGAAGGAGAGAGTGGTGTCGAAGATTACACGAGACTCTTGACCTGAGGGGGATAGCAGAGAGTTGTTAAGGGGGACGAGAAGATGTTCTGATTTTGAAATAGAGTTTTTGGTACCAACGAGAATTATTTCTGTTTTGTTACTTTTTAGTTGAAGGAAATTGTTAGAAAACCAGTGATTTAGCTCAATGAGACAGTCGGTGAGGATAGAGGGTGGGTGGGTGTAGTTTGGTTTTGTAGACAAGTAGAGCTGTGTGTCATCAGCACAACAGTGGAAATGGATGCCGTATTTCCGGAAGATGTGACCTAGAGGTAAAGGCAGAGATACACTTGAGCATTCTCACGATACGCCTATACGCAACGTACGTACGTCAAGGCAAAAGTGTAGCCCCGCGTAGCCCCTCAGGGCACATACGCGCAAAGCTTTTTTTTTACGTCCGCGTGCGCGATGCGCGGTGTCTGACCATAAACTTCCCCGGCGCCGGACTGTTTTGTATGTTACACAAATGAAATAAATTCCCCTTCTTTATCGCTGATCGGGCCTTTTCTTTTGTTTTTTTGCCTAAAGTCAAGTAATCACTTCTTCCTCCGTTCACTCCATGAATGAAATGAATGAATTCAGGTCCTACCTGGGTGCGCAATGTTTTAAATATCCCTGGTGGGCTGTGTGCTGCAGGAAAAGCACTCCCTGTTATTATTTTTATTTCTGAGAGAACTTTTTATAACATATATAGTAGAAACACCGCATCAGAACACCGCCGCGGTCTTCAGCGAGCTACATGAGCTGACTGAAAGCTGTCAATCATTTCAGTAGGCGTGTCAGCAAGTGACCAATCAGTGAGCTCAGTTGAGTCCCCTCCGTGTGCAGCTGCTCATATTACAACAAGGAGAACGCGAGCGTTTGAAAGCTGATAGTTTCTGAAGTATAGCAGCAAAACACATGCGCACAAAATGTACGCGTAGAGTGGCGTACCTGAGGACGCTCAGGTGTATTTCAGGCTTCAGAGGTAAATGATGAAGTGGAGGGGTCCGAGGACAAAGCCTTGGGGGACACCCGTGGAGACGGGGGAGGACTGGGAACGGAAGGATTTAATCTGAATGAATTGAGTGTGGTTGGAGAGATAAGAGTTGAACCAGTCTAAAGGAGTACCTGAGATGCCAATGGAGGTTATTCTGTTGAGGAAGATAGAATGACAGATGGTGTCGAAGGCAGAACTTAAATCAAGAAGAATGAGGATGGACAGAAGACCAGAGTCAGCAGCAAGAAGAAGGTCGTTAGTAATTTTTATTAGAGCTGTTTCGGTGCTATGGTGGGGGCGAAAACCAGATTGAAACTCTTCATAAATGTTATTGTTGGACAGGTGTGAGTGAAGTTGACTAGAAACAGCTTTTTCAAGAACCTTGGTAATAAAGGGCAGATTGGAGATCGGACGTAGATTACTGAAGTTGGTAAAGTCAAGACCTGGTTTCTTGATGATTGGGGTGATGGCAACAGATTTGAAGGCTGTGGGAACAATGCCAGAGGTTAGGGAGGAGTGGATGATATTGGTGATGATAGGGAGCAGAGACGGGAGACAGGATTTAACAAGAACTGTGGGAAATGGATCAAGTTGACAGGATGAGGACTTGGACTTGCTGATAATGTCAGCAATGTCATCAGCAGAGGGAGGAGAAGACAGAGAAAGGGAGGGAGGAGAGGGGGAGTTCAAAATAGATGCTGGGGGCAGTATTTGGTCCAAGGCATTTATGAATTGAAATAATATTTTCATTGAAGTATGTCATCAGGGAGTTGCAAAATTCTGTGGAAACCATGTGAGAGGGTAGGGAGTTGGGCGATGAGACAGAACAGTGGAGGAGAGAGAACAATGTCATTGAATTGCCAACATTGGAACTGATGATGTCAGAGAAGTAGTTGGATTTGGCTTGAGAAATACTGTTCTTGTAATGGATGAGGTGGTTTGCATAGAGTTCCTTGTGAATTGTGAGACTGGATTTTTTTATAGAGACGCTCTAGCCGCCGACCTTTGGTTTTCAGGGAACGGAGTGCTGGAGTGAACCAGGGTGCAGAGTTGGAGAAGGAAACAGTCCGAGTTTTCAAAGGAGCAACAGAGTTAAGGATGTTGGTGAGGCTGTTGTTGTAGAATGTGCACAAAGAATGAGATGGAAGCAGATTGACGTCTAGACAGAAAACCAACCCACACTGATCCAGACCTTCTTTTTGACTCTCGTCACCCATTGGAACAGACTTCCTGTCATTAGAACTCTATGCCAGGGCTATTGGCCTGGGGGCCAAATCAGGCCCACGGGTGAGCTCAGTTCTGCCAACCAATGGGTTCATTTTTAAATAAAAACTATATTTTAAACCGTAAAACAAACTTACCTAATGATAATAACAGCTGGATATCCAGCCCCTGAGCTTGTGACTTTCAGTAACGGTGCTCCCCTGAACTATTTAGTTGAATAGCCTTGCTCTACGCCATTGGATAACACTTTGAAGGAAAAGCACCAAAAACTCTCTTCAAACTTATATATTTTAACAGTTTTTTTTTTGGTTGGTTTTTGTCAAGTCAGACAACACAACATCTTGGTGCATTTCAAACCTAACAGGTCCGTCAGACAGAGACTGGTCCATCTACCCAAACTGAGTGATGTGGTGCATGTAGCTCAGTGAAGTGAGAAATGTTCAGCCCTCTATATCCATTCGTTCAACCTTTATTTATGCAGGTTAATCCCATTGAGTCTTGAGGACTCATTTACAAGAGACCTGATTTTAACAAAAAGTGATGACAACAGTGGACAACAAAGACAACAATAGACAATCATAAAGAATGTGTACAAATTGAGAAAAAAATTAACAAGTGAAAATAAAATGGTATTTAAAAGGAAAAGTAGCAGACGCTCTAAAGGCTGTCCTGAGAGGAAAAATTATAGCTATATCCTCATATAAGAAAAAAATGAGAAATAATAAATTAGAAGAACTACAGAAACAATTAGGAGAATTAGAGGAAAAACACAAAATAACAACAGATAAGGTTATATGGAATGAAATTACAAAAACAAGGTACGAAATTAATGAGTTAACTACACACGAAATAAAGAAAAAAACTATTATTTCTCAAACAAAGATACTATGAAGGTGGATCCAGATCAATGAAGGTTCTTGCTTGGAAACTTAAAAAGAAAATAGCTCAGAACACAATCCACAAAATTAGAGATTCAGATACGAATATAATAAAAAACAGATTAAATGAAATCCAGACTGCATTTGAAACATTTTATAAGAAGCTTTATTCTAAAAGGGGAGGAGGTAGCATGGCGGAAATACAAAACTTTTTGGACTCTCTCGAATTACCTACATTAAATGAAGAACAAAATAAGAAAATGGTTGAGGACATAACAGAAAAGGAGTTAAAAGAAGCCATTAGTAGACTTAAGTTAAATAAATCACCAGGATCTGATGGCTACACAGCAGAATGGTATAAGGAATTAAAAGAAGAGTTAATACCAGTGATGCTTCCTACATTGAATTGGGCATTGAATAAATGGGAAACACCGCCCAGCTGGAAGGAAGCAGTGATTTCTGCCATCCCTAAAGAAAACAAAGACAAATTAGACTGTGGATCATATAGACCAATATCAGTTCTCAACATAGATTATAGATTATTTACTTCCATCCTGGCCAGAAGATTAGACAAGTTTTTACCAAACTTGATACATAATGACCAGACTGGCTTTATACGAGAACGTCAAACACAAGATAATATACGACGGACACTACACATTATAAATCATATTCAAAAAGAAAAAAGAGCAGCGATGGTAATCAGTATTGATGCAGAAAAGGCGTTTGACTCTGTGAATTGGAGTTTCCTCTATCAAGTTCTACGTAGATTTGGCATGAATGAAACAATAATTAAAACCATACAGGCACTATATGAAAAACCAACTGCTAGAATAAAAATTAATGGATGCTTATCAAACAGCTTTGTTTTGGAAAGAGGCACAAGGCAGGGCTGTGCATGTTCACCACTGTTATTTGCATTATACCTAGAACCACTCACTCAATATATAAGACAAAACAATGAAATAAGGGGTATCACTGTACATGGGAAAGAACACAAATTAGCCTGTTATGCAGATGATATTTTAATTTTTCTGGGACAACCAACAAGCTCTCTACCTAAACTAATGCAGTCGTTTGAACGCTTTGGTGTCTTATCAGGATACAAAATAAATATAAGTAAAACTCGACTACTTAAATACAATTACAGTCCTCCAGAAGAAATCAAGAAAAAATATGATCTATCATGGCAAACAGACTATATTAAATACCTAGGAATAATAATTCCAAAGGACCTAACAGATCTAGTAAAACATAATTACTCACCAATACAAAATAAAATTAAAGATGATATAGCTAGATGGAATCTTACCCCATATTTAAGTTTCAGCTCAAGAATAGACTCAATTAAAATGAGTATTTTGCCAAAGTTATTGTATTTATTCCAGACTCTACCAATTGAAATAAACCAATCACAATTTAATGAATGGGACAAAATCCTGTCTAGATACATATGGCAAGGAAAAAGACCCAGGATTAGATTAAAAACATTACAATTGGCAAAAGATAAAGGGGGATGGGGCCTTCCTTCCCTTATGCCGGTTACCCACTGCACAACTCGAAACGCGCCTGCCGTCCCCTTTTGGCCGCTGGTCACGGTCCCACTGAACCACTGAACACCGTCTGATGACGTACACTAGGGGGTAGCAGAGGGAGGGGTCTCTGGCTTGTTTTCCGGGTTCAGTTGTTGTTTTAACTGCACCTCCGACGGTCTTCGATGAGATTAAAACTTTTTTTTATGTTTGGGGTGATCTACACTGGAGAGGACAGCAGCCTGTCAGCAGCAACTGTAAAAATGCCACGTTTCTTACCGGAGTTTGGTTCCAATTCCTGGAGGCTCGATCCGGTGAGTTTAAAAAGTCCGAAAAAAGTCCCGTTGTGGTTGTGTAATCAGATAGCGAGGCTCTCCCGACTGTTTGCCGGATGCGTCGAGCCGCCAGAGATCAACATTTGGGACGTCGGCGGCTCGACGGCGACGCGCGCGTGCGTGTGCAGGCTGCCCCCGCGCCGCTTCGATCACTTGAATCGCGCCGCTTCCTTGTTCGCCGTGACTCCACGCGTCTCCTCCATAGACTTTGAATGTAAACCGGCCGCTTCGGCCGCTCGACAAAGGGGGCAGTGGGTAACAGGCATTAGAGATTACTACTGGGCAGCACAGCTGAGGCCTATGATATGTTGGTGCAATCCTTCATATAAGGCTCAATGGAAGAACATCGAAGAGGCCCTGACCTCCACCCCCTTACAAGCACTCATAGCAGACAGTGACCTACAAAATGCTATAAAAAATATAGATAACCCTTGGATCAAGCTGACTCTGAAAACGTGGAAAAATGTAATAACAACATACAAATTAGAAGATGATCTAGTAATTTTAAAGTGGTGTGCATATGATACACAATTTACTCCAAATAAATTGGACAATAGATTCAAGGAATGGACACAGAAAGGATTAACAGCTGTGTGTAAAATGATAAAAGACAACACACTACAAAGTTTTGAATGGATTAAAGAAAAATACTTTTTAGAAGCACATGATTTTTTTCGTTATCTACAGGTAAGACATTTTGTCAATGATAAAATAAAATAAATATCAGAATTGAGCAAACCGCTGTTGGGCCAGTTTAAAGAGGCATATGACTCAAACAAACAGAGAGGCATTATCTCAGGTCTTTACAAAGGACTTGTAAATATGAAACCACATTCAACGTTATATGTCAAAACAAAATGGGAAATGGAGGGAGAAATACATATAACAGAGGAAGAGTGGAGAACAATTTGGGAGTATCAGTGGAAATGTAGCAGCTCATTGAGATGGAGGGAATTTGGGTGGAAAAGTTTGATAAGATATTTTATTACACCCTACCAAAAATCCCACTATAAAGGTAATTCTCTAGCCTGGTTAAAACCAGACCCTTGTCCTTCACTTCGCTTTGTACTGGGTCTGGGACTTGTCTCATAGACAAGGATATCTCCGGTAGATTTTTGACCGGACCAATCAGAGAGCAGAAGGCGGAGTTTTGAACGACGTCGACTGACGTCGTCAGTTAAAATGGCTGCCGCCACGAAGGAATTTTCAAGAAAACAAGGTAAAAAACTATTATTTCTTTGCTGAGAAAAATATATTTCTTAGCTGACGTTATATCAGAAGTGTTCCTGAGCAATCAGAGAACAGAAGGCGGAGTTTTGAACGACGTCGACTGACGTCGTCAGTTAAAATGGCTGCCGCCACGAAGGAATTTTCAAGAAAACAAGGTAAAAAACTATTATTTCTTTGCTGAGAAAAAATATATTTTTTAGCTGACGTTATATCAGAAGGGTTCCTGAGCTTAACAGTTCCTAAATCAATTCACGAAATGGTCAAATCTGCTGGATTTAAATAGTTTCGGTTTGACATTTTCCAAACAGCCTCGGGTGCGCTACGAAAATAAATGATAAAAAATCGAATTTTATCTCAAATGTTTAATCTAGGCCAACAGTCAGTAAATTAGAGCCATATAATTACACACTGGTAGCAGAAAAAAATATCCACCGAGTGGTTTCTGAGCTATTTATCTGAATAGCCTGGCCTCGCCAGGCTAAACTAACAAAACTCCGCCTTCCGTTCTCTGATTGGTCCATTCAAAAATCTATCGGAGAAATCGTTTGTCTATGGGACAAGTCCCAGACCCTAGTACAAAGCGAAGTGAAGGACAAGGGTCTGGTTTTAACCAGGCTAGTAATTCTCCAGCTTGTTGGAGAAATTGTGGAAATAACATTGGAAATCATTATCATATTTTTTGGGACTGTCAAATAATTAGAACCTATTGGAGGGAGATACATAAAGTAATACAAGATATTATTGGATGTCAACTGCCTTTAGAAAGTAAAGTTTTGTTTTTTGGACTCATGCCTGAAGGATGCTCAAAGATGGACAAATACCTAATTAATATTTTATTAGTGGCGTGCAAAAAAGCCATCACGAAACATTGGCTTTCACTGGAGAGCCCAACAGTATGGATGGACATTACAATGGACATATACAGGATGGAGAGAATAACTGCAGAAGTAAACGATGAAAAGGACCGATTTATTCTACGCTGGAAGAAATGGATGGTTTATATAAAATCATGTAGACCAGATATAGACCTAGTAATTTCTGAATGATTGTAACAAAAAACCACTTTCACTCCTTTTATATTAAGGTTTTTGTATTTTATTTTGATTTGTTTTGTTTCCTTTGTTTGCTTTTTATTATTAGTTTTGAATTATTTATTATTTTTTTTGTTTATTTCTATTGTTAAAGACATTTAAATAGATAATTTACAAATAATTGAAGTGTTAAATGTTAATTATGTTAAATATATGTACTGTATAAATGTCAATAAAAACATGTAAATAAAATAAAAAAACATAAAACAAGCATAAAAGCAGTATGACATCACAGTCCTTTGATGTGAAACCTATATATTAATTAAAGCATAGTATGCCATCAAAAAATAAATAAATAAATAAATAAATAAATAAATAAATAAAATAAAAGGAAAAGTAGCAACCGAAAAAAAAAACTGCTACATTGTAAGAAAGTTCATGCTCAATAATCCAGGTACCAAATCCAATAATTCTCAGTCGGGTCATCTGGACATCTTTTGTCCAGATGACCCGACTGAGAATTATTGGATGCTACATTGTAAGTTATGTAGAATAATTAAAAACAGGAACATGTCTGCATTGGTTCTTGCCAGGAACTTAACATATGTTTGAAGCCACTTAGAGAGGTCAAGGTCGAGAGCTTCAGATCTTTTGGCAAGATGTTCCAGGAAACAGTAGGGGAGTAGGAGAAGGCCCTTTTACCTCGTTCTGCCCTCACTGAGGAAACACTGCAGGTAATAATGTCCTGAGAGCGCACGCTGTAGCTGCACTCACACAGAGACTTGTAGGAGGAGATGTACAGTAGGAGATATTGTATAATCTAAACAGCTTTTTGTGGACTAAAATATTCACACTTTGGACAGTGAAGACAAGATGGTTTTAAAGAAGAGAGAGAGAGGGAGAGAGAGAGATAGAGAAACTTTAAATAGAGGAGGTCTCAGATTTCAGCTTTCTAAAACTTAGAATGGAGCAATAATAATCTGATACCCAGCCATTTTAACCCAACACCTTCATGTGTACGACCAAAACAAGTAAAAAAAAATCCTAATGACTCTCCATTCATTCAACCTTTAGTCAGGTAAATCTCATTGAGCCTCGAGGGCTCATTTACAAAAGCGACCTGCTACAAACTAAAGAATGATGAACAGCAATGGTAGAATTTCCTTAAACAACAAACAATGTAAGGGAAGTGGGTTTCATCTGCATCTGCATATGAATCTAGTTTACCCAACAGAGCATATTGTGAAGTTTAAAAACTTGGAACTCTACACTCCACAGTGTTTTGAAGTGAGAAAGCCTCCTTGATGTCCAGTTGACGTTTTTTTTTTTT
>JBBPBX010004223.1:34486-73086 GCA_038048925.1 Garcialebias charrua | reverse complement strand
TATATATATATATACATAGATACATATATATATATTGCCACATCCAATATGGCGTCACATCTGTGACGTAGTGTCCAGAGTGTGAGGCAGAGCTCTGGGCTTGTCACAGTGCGCGGGTGTGAGCAGCTCCACATGAAGGTAAGTCTGATACAGCATCAGACCTAAATTAGATCCTGTTGTTTCTTGTTCCATCACCCAAACTATCTGCTTCCCAAAATGAAGACAAACAGCTCAAATCTTCACATAGATTGCTAAATTCGTCGGGTTTTAAATTGTCCGCTATTAAAGAGACCAGAGCCCTCTGCCCACGTCACAGATGGTGCGTTCGTGTGTAATCGGATTTCCCATGATTAAACACGGCTTGAATTTCAAAATCACTTTTAAAGCAAAATTAAAGTGATTTATCATTTTGTTTGCAAAAACAAACATATTTAAATGATAAAATATATATATTTTGAGCAATTTTATGCATGGTAAAAAAGTCATGTCACCCCACCTTTAAAGCAGAAGTTTCACTTCTACTTCAACTTCTACTTCACCATTTCTACTTCATCACTTCTAAGAAAGCACTACTTGGGAGAAATACCCTGATGCATGCTCAATAATCCAGGTAGAAACATCTAAAAAAGCTAAGTCTGGTCCTCCTGAGAGAGAAGAAGCAGCTTCCGAACTTTTTCAGGGAGACAACTTCATCATCTTTGAGCAGAGACAAGAGGAGAAACCTGTTTCTGCACTGAAACTTTTAGAGAAACACACTTGACCACTTGGTTTGGTGCATGTACTGCATCATGCCGCAAGAGCCTCCAGCGCATCGTGAGAGCAGCTGAGAAGATCGTCGGCACCTCCTTCCCCTCACTGCAGGACTTACACAGCAACCGCCTCACTCGGAAAGCCCTCTGCATGGCAGGTGATCCCACACACCCACTACACAGCTGCTTCAGCCTGTTGCCATCAGGGAGGAGACTGAGGAGTCTCCAGGCTCGAACCAGCAGACTGAGTGACAGCTCTGTTCATCAGGCAGTCAGGATGCTAAACACTCTGCCTGCTCTGCTTCCCCTCCCACTTGTACTGCATTAACATTAAAAACTTTCACACACCACCACACAACACAAAGTTTTTAACACTGGACTCTGCATCATCAAAACGGATTATTCACTCAACTCTCGGTCATGTGCTCATTCAGGTTGCACTACTTCTTATATTTGCACTAATGTTTGTATTACATTACTGCCTATAGTCATACTACTGTTTACATTCACTGTTTACATTTATTACTACTGTTTACATTCATTACTACTGTTTACATTTATTACTACTGTTTACATTTACACTACTTTTTATATCTACACTACTGCTGATATATATATTTTTTACTAGCCTTATTGCATATGCCACTTTACCTCTATACCAATATCAACTACCTCATACATATACTGTGTACATTAACTTCATATGCTGCTTTGTCACTCTTTTACAAATGTCAATGCCAGAACCTTCATTTTATTTTATATGTTTATGTTTATTAAATTTGTTCATTTTTTTTTACAAAAGAAACAATACAAGACAATCCCATAAATGATAATGTACAAAATGTAAAAAAATGAAAGGTAGCAGAAAGAAGAATAAATCTTATATCTGCCCCTTTTTTCGAACAATCAGATTAAACAATAATAATCTTCAACCAACAGTACAAAATGACTAACTCTTTCTAATTTTCTAACTAATACAATACACATTACGCTATTTCATATATTTTTTTAACATATTTATACATATATATACTTTTTATACTTTTATACTACTATGCAAAAACTCAGGACAGTATTACACTTTTATTATTTCATTTTATGCTTATGTTTATTAAATGTTTAGTGTTGGTGTAACTTTTCATACTTTTATACTACTATGCAAAAACTCAGGACAGTATTACACTTTTATTATTTCATTTTATGCTTATGTTTATTAAATGTTTTAGTGTTTTAGTGTTTAAATGGTTACTGTTGCACCGAGGGACTGAGAGAAATGCAATTTCAATCCTGTGTATGTCCTGTACAGTATTGCAGTTTTGACAATAAAGTTGACTTTGACTTGACACAGAGAACAAGACACAGAGTGAAGACACGCTTTGGAGACACTCTGAAACCTACACGCTTCTCTAGACTTCAGAAAAACTCCAGAGACACGCTTCTGCCCTTGACCTCAGAGAAGAATACTTCCTAGCTAGATCGCATATAGGAAGAAAGATGAGAAGCAACTCTTCTGCAGACGTCTCGAGATGAGACGAAAAATACAGAACCTGACCAGAACCATCACCATCACAGAGGAGTGGTAAATCCCAGCTGACTATCATGGACCTTCGTCCCTCTAACCAATGACAGGTGCACTTTGAGACTTCAACCTTTCAGACACCAAAGCATCTGAGGCTGGTACCATAAGCGGCTGTCGGAACCATTCCTGATCATCTACATCCTGGTAGGACAAAGACTTCAGTGCTTCTGGTGACCCTACATCACAACTTATCAGACAAACTTAGCTCACCTTACACAATTTTAACCACTTCAAAAACAGAAATCAGTCCTAAGTCTGCCTTTAAGTTTAATCTATTTTACTCAAAGCCATTTGATGATCAGTTAATTCTTGTTCTGCATATATAATCACATTTTCTTATTTTTATAATAAAATACATAAAATCAACTGAATTTGTGATTATTTAGGCATATCTGTGTGCATTACTAAATTTATGCCCTTTAAATACGAGAAAAGAACTCACGTTCATTATTTCGGGGTAAATAGAGACTGATTTTTCCTCTCTAAGAGAGAGGTGGTGCCCACACATGAGGTTTTTTGCGTATTACATGCATATTTTATGAGCTTAACTCATAACTGATAATTAACAATATATTTACAACCCCATATCCGCTACAACTGAAAAAATTATTCCTAAAATGCTCTGGTCCAAAAACTAAAACCTCACAGTCTTGCCTGTATTCAAAAGCAGAAAATGTTGGGTCATCCAGGTTTTTATGTCTTTAAGACATGTTTGTAGTCTAAGTAACTGATTGGATTCATTGGGTTTCGTTGACAAATATAACTGTGTATCATGGGCATAACAATGAAAAATTATCTCATGCTATTTAATAACATTATCTAATTGAAGCATATATAAATAAAGTAAAGAGAATTTGTCCAAGCAATGAACCTTGAGGAACTCCATGACTAACTTTGGTGTAAGATGATGATTAATTATTTACATTTATAAATTGATATGATACCAATTTAGAGCTGCTCCTGTAATTCCAATATCATATTCAAGTTTCTGAAGTGGAATACAGTATTGTGATGAACTGTATCAAATGCAGCACTGAGGTCTAACAGAACCAATGTAGACACCTGTCCATTGTCAGAGGCCATGACAATATATTTAGTAACTTTCACCATGTGTGATCTTAGCACTCAGTGCTGAGGGTGACTCTTGCCTACTTTCACCCTAAATTTTAGCTCAATATGCATAAATGTGAGCAAGTTACATACATTTTTATGTTTTCTAACTCAAAATGTTAATTGGTTGCTGATGTGCATCCAATCATTACTTTCTGAGCGTTTTAACACTGCTTCGTGATATATTTTGCTAACTAACAGACTGCACAGACAATTATATGATCACATGCAAGCAATAGTTATTCATAACCTTTCATGAAATAAAAATTTATATTTCTTTAACTTTTGCAGCTTTACATACATTGGACACTTGTACACAATTTGGCGTTCTTTTTCATTATTTATTGTTGTTTGAGATATTCTGTGTATTTTACTTTGTTTTTGAGCAAAAGTCCTGTTGAGATTGTAGTATTCTGGTGAGACAGCAGCAACAAAACTTGCACTAAAGTGTAGAGAATATCTTAGAAAATCAATATGAAATACTTGACCAGACCTTGACAGATTCTTAGAATTATGCAGTAAATATTGTGCAATACTGAAAGACAGTTACTGTATTTATAATTTTTTAATGGATTTTAATCAAAACTTTAAATATCATTCAGGCATAAACTAAAAATAAAATAAAATGGTTGCTAAACATCTAATTTAATACAGAATTATCCCGTATTGTGAACCCCTCTCAAAATCCTATTAATGGCCTCCCACAACACCACCCATCATTTTACACTTGACCCCATCACCACCTACCCCAACATGCCCCGCCTCACAAACGTACACCTTATTAGAACATTTTTAAGTTTACATGTTTTACATAAGTACAAACCGGATTCCAAAAAAGTTGGGACACTAAACAAATTGTGAATAAAAACTGAATGCAATGATGTGGAGGTGCCAACATCTAATATTTTATTCAGAATAGAACACAAATCACAGATCAAAAGTTTAAACTGAGAGAATGTATCATTTTAAGGGAAAAATATGTTGTTTCAAAATTTCATGGCATCAACAAATCCCAAAAAAGTTGGGACAAGTCCATTTTTACCACTGTGTGGCATCCCCCCTTCTTCTTACAACACTCAACAGACGTCTGGGGACAGAGGAGACCAGTTTCTCAAGTTTAGAAATAGGAATGCTCTCCCATTCATGTCTAATACAGGCCTCTAACTGTTCAATCGTCTTGGGCCTTCTTTGTTGCACCTTCCTCTTTATGATGCGCCAAATGTTCTCTATAGGTGAAAGATCTGGACTGCAGGCTGGACATTTCAGTACCCGGATCCTTCTCCTACGTAGCCATGATGTTGTGATTGCTGCAGAATGTGGTCTGGCATTATCTTGTTGAAAAATGCAGGGTCTTCCCTGAAAGAGATGACGTCTAGATGGAGCATATGTTGTTCTAGAACCTGAACATAGTTCTCTGCATTAATGGTGCCTTTCCAGACATGCAAGCTGCCCATGCCACAAGCGCTCATGCAACCCCATACCATCAGTGATGCAGGCTTCTGAACGGAGCGTTGATAACAACTTGGGCTATCCTTGTCCTCTCTGGTCTGGATGACATGGCGTCCCAGTGTTCCATAAAGAACTTCAAATCGTGACTCATCTGACACAGAACAGTCTTCCATTTTGCCACACTCCATTTTAAATGACCCCTGGCCCAGTGCAAACGTCTGAGCTTGTGGAGCTTGCTTAGAAATGGCTTCCTCTTTGCACTGTAGAGTTTCAGCTGGCAACGGTGGATGGCACGGTGGATTGTGTTCACTGACAATGCTTTCTGGAAGTATTCCTGAGCCCATTCTGTTATTTCCTTGACAGTGGCATTCCTGTTTGAGGTGCAGTGACGTTTAAGGGCCCGGAGATCACGAGCATCCAGTAGAGTTTTACGGCCTTGACCCTTACGCACAGTGATTGTTCCAGATTCTCTGAATCTTTTGATGATGTTATGCACGGTTGATGATGATAACTTAAAAGTCTTTGCTATTTTACGCTGGGTAACACCATTCTGGTATTGCTGCACTATCTTTCTGCACAACAATGGTGGAATTGGTGATCCTCTTACCATCTTGGCTTCTGAGAGACACTGACACTCTGAGAAGCTCTTTTTATACCCAGTCATGTCAAGTGACCTAATTAGTGTTAATTGGTCTTCCAGCTTTTCGTTTATATGCTCAATTTCCTTTTTCCAGCCACTTATTGATACTTGTCCCAACTTTTTTGGGATTTGTTGACACTGAAATGTTGAATCAACATATTTATCCTTTAAAATGTTACATTTACTCAGATTAAACTTTTGATCTCTAATCTATGTTCTATTACGAATAAAATATTGACATGTGCCATCTCCACGTCATTGCATTCAGTTTTTATTCACAATTTGTTCAGAGTTCCAACTTTTTTGGAATCAGGTTTGTAACTTACATTTAACAAAAGTGAATGTTTACCTTATTTTTGATTTTCAAATTTACATTTTTTTTTGTCAGTTTGTGTTGATTCATCTTTGGTGAATTGTGTGTTTATTGGTGTATGGAATAGTGAAATAAACATTTTTGAATATTCAATAATAATTTGGATCTTTACTATCCATCAACATTAAATCATTTAATTTCATAATTAAAAGAATAATCAAGATTATTAAAGGTTCAGTATGTAACTTTTCTAACAACATATTTTAAACATATTTCTTCACTCTGTCACTACCTCCTGACATACTGATTTTAGACAAGTAATCTCTGAAAAAAACTATTGTCCCCTTGCTTCTCTAAAAGCATTTCTAAAAAGCCACAGTGACCCACCGTTAACCAGCCAATAAAAACAGATTTTGTAACCAGCCAATAAAAACAGAGCTTGAATTTGAATCAGCCAATAAAAACAGAGCTTGAATTTGAATTTCAGCAGAGCAAGGGCAAGAGCAAGCCTCAGAGCCATATATGGCTCTGAGGGGAGGGACCAGAAACGTGTCTCTGTTCAAAATTTTCCTAAGTTCCAGCGTGTTCCAGAAATTACATACTGAACCTTTAACACCCAAATACATGATCAAATACTTTTTTTTGTCCATCAGTTTAAATGAATGAGTTCAGTGAATTATTGCATTAAAGGTTCAGTATGTAACATTTTTTATAAACATATTTCTTCACTCTGCCAAATCTCCTGACAGACTGATGTTAGCCAAAAAAATAATAATAATATTGTCCCCTTGCTTCTCCAGGTGGTAAATAAGCATTTCTAAAAAGAAAAAGTGACCCGCCATTTTCCAGCCAATAAAAACAGAGTTTGAATTTGAATCAGCCAATAAAAACAGAGCTTGAATTTGAATTTCAGCAGGGCCAGGGGAGCAGAGCCATATATGGCTCTGAGGGGGAGGGAATGCTTTGCCTGTTGAAAATTTTTCTAAGTTTTGCACTCTACAGAAAGTTACACATAGCACCTTTAAGTTTAAATCACCTCAACATGATTTACATTAAAATAATTCATCTACAGATCAATAAAACAGTTTACACTTCAAGTGGGTTTGTACTCCAGTAAAACCAGATATTTAATAATTCTGATCAATGTAATGAGCTTTTAAAGCCGTTGTAATTCATCAGAACTTTTTTGCATTCTGAAGAAATAAAAATTAAAGGTGAGAAAAGTTTTATTTAGAACTGGATCATGATAATCTCCCTGACACTATTTAAAGTAAGAACTTGTAAAAAATCATGAAACATTTAGCAGATAGGGAAACTGTGAAGGGAATTTTGATGAAGGTTTATGGATGTTTGTCACTAAGTTAATGCAAGTTGTTTGTCCTCTTAGTGAGGAGCCTGCAGGCGCACCTGATAACTCAAAGGACGTCTCAGAGTCTGTAAACTGTGAAGCCGAGGTCGTCTTGACCTGTCTGTCTGATAAGGATTATAAAAACACTTCCTGTCTCACTGTCCGGGGCAGACTCACTGACAAGGCTCTGAACATGAAACTTTGTACATCTGTGAAAGCCTGTTCTCGTGACCGTCTACCCTCACAAGACCCGTTTAAAAATCTTCTCGCGTCCTCATTGTGGCTTATTTGAGTAAGTAGACAATGAAAGTAGATTTATTTATCCAACAGAAACATCAGCTTGTAAAAAGTACTTGAATCTTGTCAGAACTGAACAAGCTTAGTCGTGATGAATATTTTAGTTGATTACAAACTCATCCGAGGTGATTGTTTTATCACTGTCGCATCAACTGGTGAGAAAAAACAACTTTAACTCTTGAATTGAACAAATTCACAAGTGTTTCCTGAGTGTAGTTGTTTTTATTGAGTTTCAAGGTCTTCATCTACAAGAAGCACCAAGTTCATACTTTCTTAGGCCTTTAGTATTTACACAGCGTGAACTCCTCTCATTTCTCACATACAGCTCATCTTACAGGCCAAAAAGGACCTATCACTACCGTAGTTGGGATGAAATAAAGAAAGAACACACCTTTGGGCACCTAAATAAATAAAAAACAAAAAAAAAACAGAGTACGTGAGAGAAATGCATGAAAATAATAAAGAACTCTTCAGGAAAGAGTCCAGCAACATCTGGAGCTTTACGCAGCTGAGGAGCACGTTTGACACAGAGATACTTTACGGTCCGACCGTGTCCACAATGTATTTATGCAACAGTCAAAAAAAACTACTACAGTACAGAGGTTTTCTGTTGTGAGAAAAGCTGACCTATCCTCAGTTTAACTCAAAGACTGAAAACATCTCTTTAGGAAGCCATTTAAAACTGGTATGAAAACAAAGAAATCCAGGATTTTATTCGTTTTGCTGGAAATGTCAATAAAATAATCCAACTAAAATACATGAAATGAGTGAAATATGATCACTTCATTGTATTCTTCATATTATCAACACACAAGAGAGAAGGCTTCTTATTTACACAATTTAAAAGTTTTAAACGGCTAGTGGTCCAGAGCTTTTCCTTCAAGCACCAACTGGATCTCTTTGGCATCCAGAGTTTCGTATCTGAGCAGAGCGTCTGCTAGCTTCTTGTGCTCCTTGCTGTAAGTTTTCAGGACGCTTTTAGCTCGCTCGTACGACTCCTGCAGGAAAGAAGCCAAACGTTAGAAGCGGATCCAAAACTAAAAAGTTGAAAACATCTGCATTAGTGATGTAGAAATGGTCACCTTGAGTAAAGCTCTGACTTCCTGCTCGATGGCAGCTTGTGTCTCTGGGCTCTGCTTGGATACGTCTCGGTAGGTCATGACCCCGAGCTGCAGGAAAACAAAGGACAGCTTCCAAACCGAACAAACAACAAGGCTGTTCAAACTTTTACAGAGGATCATTATGAACATCACTGGGTGACCACTTGAGTGAGTGTTACAAACAGCTCGTTGTGTGTAATTATAGTTAGAACCACAGTTTTAGAACTGCTTTATATTAAGCTCTCTGTGTTTTTAATGCAAACTAAAGTTTAGGATTCACATTTCAAAGAAAAATACATATGATATATGTGATGGATTTTTCTTTCTTTCTTGCAAATAGGTTTTGACCCACATCAAGAAGGAAAAGCATGATAAATACTGGCTGATACTGATAAAATAAATAAAACTTACTTTCTTCTATAAAGTTTGATATGAATTAGAGACTTCTGTAATAATCTAATGTGACAAATTTAACATTTTAATGCAAAAACCATAGAAGAAATGTAAATGGAAGAAAGATCAAATTAAACATTAAAACTGCTCCAGTGGCTCAGGATCACCATGGTAACCACAGCCTTTTTAGGACAGACACAAACTAAAAGTAAGCCTCCAACGAATAGTACGATAACAAAAAGTTGCATTAAAATAACTTTATGACTCTTGAGTGACAAAAGCTTCAGGTCATTACTTATGGGAAATGTTTTGAGTCTACAGTGTTTTCTATAGGAGGATTTTTGAGATAAAATGTGTCTTTTAGCTGTGAGAGACTTGCTGGGTGAAAAAAGACAAAATGTCTACAGTTTGATTTGATGTACACCTGAATATAACAATTGTGAGAAAACAGAGTTTGCAAGAAAGATTTCTAAAACTTTAAACAGCTTAAATATTAGTATGCATGAAAACACCTGAATTCTGCTAAAAGTCTTAAAGGTAAACGGACTGTGTAAAAACCATGAAAAATATAAAATTGTCATTTGAATCATGCATAGTTTAAACTTTAAATTAAGTTTTCAACTGTGTAAAATGCCAAACAGGACTTGCTTTATTCACTCGTTAATACAAAATATTGTTTTAAAGTGGAAAATGTTCACATAGTAAACTAATCTCACGTATGCCATCATCAAAACTCACGGCACACTATCCTGGTTCGAGATGCACATTTGGATGGATTTTGTACGTTTTTTTTTTTCAAAAGCTACGGCAGGAGATACAAATGAAAGGCCATGACAGAAATTGAAGAATAGCAGGCAAATAAGAGTTTTTAACTTGAACAAAAAGCAGTTTATAGATGTCTCCATTTTTCTCTTAGATGTGTTACTAGTTTTCTTTTTTTAATTATTATTCTTGAAGAGCAAGAGACACAAGAAGAGTAAAAACTTGAAACATTCTTGGGTTGAATAGCTTCAGGTGCAGCTACTTTATCCATTAACTCTATTGCCAAGTTTTATTATCTCCATTAGCTGAGTATGAACAAACTTTGTGATGAAAAAAAAAAAACTGTAATGTATTTAGTTGACAGAGCAGAATAATGTGTTACTATTTTTATTGGTATAACTGCAACCTAGAGTTGTGTCTAATAAACCTACATAATGTTGGTTTAAGGCTATTCTAGAGATTTTTTTCTCTTTTAAATCATCTGACTATGCCAATGGAGAAATGAAAATGTTTATTTTCTAGTTTAATGACTAGATAAGACTAGATGACAAGCTTCACTTCAACACTTGCTCTTCTCAAGGGCGGACGTCTCCTCTCGGTCTCCGCTTTGCTTTGTCTTGTCTGTGAAACTGTTTGAGAGCCTCTCTTCTACAAAATCTTCTGAATCATAACTATGGACTTCAATTCGGTCAGTTGGTCCCTCAACACAACTGATAACATTTCTTCAACAAGAAGACAGGCTGTAGGCAAGCGAATTTGCCCTGTTGGCATGTACACAGCTGGATATCTCATCATACCATACCATTTTATTTATAAAGCACTTTAAACAGGAACAAGTCCACACCAAAGTGCTGGACAAACAAACACGCAACAGGCAACACAGACAATGAAGTACAACACGAAAAACATAAAAACATTGCAGATCATAAATCAAACGATCCAATACAAATCAGCTGGCATTGAAAGCGATGGAGTAGTAGTGAGTTTTTAACCGGGATTTGAAAACCGAGAGGGAGGGGGCCTGTTTGATGAGCAGCGGTAACTCGTTCCAGAGTCTTGGGCCTGCTACAGAGAACGCCCTGTCACCCCTGCGCTTAAGGCGAGTTTCTGGAACTATTAAGAGTACCTGATCCTCTGACCTCAAAGCACGTGGAGGGACATATGGGTGTATCAGATCCGAGAGATAGGCTCATCGACTTGGAAGACTTGATGACGTGTCTATCTCTGCTGTCATCTGTGGATCTTAAGAACGCATATTGAATTGGATTTATGATAAGTTCCTGCTTTTTGGATTTGGCTGGTTCCTGGTCTATCAACACACAAGGAAGACGTCGGCGGCTAATCTGGACCTGGTCAGGCTGCCTGCCTTACATGATGGCTTGGTTCATGTCTCGAGCACCCAGACTTTTGGCTGAATGGATTAGATCTCGGGGATTTTCTCAGGCACGTTCCATTGGTATGGACATTTTAATTTGGACATTTCGGAAGCGAGTGGACCAACACAGACTGAAGGTAGATGTCATTAAAGTTCTGCCTGTCCCCAAAACAATCGTGTTTATCTGAAATTCGGCTCCCTGACTGGTCTTGACAGGCCGTCTTATCTCAACACACCTGCAGAAGTTTTGTAAACATGACGCTCTTACCCTCCCAAAAACCTGCTACTGAGGAATTCCACTGACTTTTCAGGAGAGCCCAGCTGAATAAACATTCTGTCATCATTTCAGGACTCTGGATGGACGGCCAGAGATTAATCCAGATGGAGACGGTTCTCCAGTTGTTTACAAAAGCACTAAACCACGGAGTCAAATTTGTCTTCAAACGTTTAAAGAAAAGTTGTGTTTTCTATTTTTGTGAAATTTTCAAACATTTGATTCAAATTTAACGCCTACCTTGTCACTCATGCCGAATCTGGTTACCATCATTTTTGCTATTTGGGTTGCACCATCGAAGTCGCTGGAGGCTCCTAAAACCAAACACACACACAACAAGTAGAGATTAAAAACATGAAGACAATAACATCAGGCAAGTCTCCTACCTCTTTTAAGACTAACATTTAAGGACATGACTTCAGTATAATAAATAAATAATAAAAATCATCTGGTCTGTACCAGATTTTAAAATCATTTCACTCTAACCTCACTTACACAAACTGAAGCCTGTGGAGTCTGAGATGGAGCTCAGAGGCTTCTTGTCATTTATCTGAGCATTGCACAGTCTGACATTAGGGTGAATTTGTTGGAATGTCCACTCCTAATATTGGCAGCTGTCTTAAACTTGTGAACAGTCGCCGAGGTGGCAACTGACTTGGGACCAGAAAGTCGCAGTTCAACTCCCCGCCACGCTCACGTCATGGTGTCTCTGAGCAAGACATCTAATCCCTAACTGCTCCCTGGGTGTATCTCAGGTGTGATGGGTTAAATGCAGAGAACTAAAGCCCGAGATACACTCATGCGTCCTCAGGTACGCCACTCTACACGCGCATTTTGTGCGCATGTGTTTTGCTGATATGCTTCAGCATATGTCAGAAACTATCAGCTTTCAAACGCTCGCGTTCTCCTTGTTGTAATATGAGCAGCTGCACACGGAGGGGACTCAACTGAGCTCGCTGATTGGTTACTTGCTGACACGCCTACTGAAATGATTGACAGCCAGCTCATGTAGCGCCTTGAAGACCGCGGCGGTGTTCATGCGGTGTTTCTACTATATATGTTGTAAAAAGTTCTCTCAGAAATAAAAATAATAACAGGGAGTGCTTTTCCTGCAGCACACAGCCCACCAGGGATATTTAAAACATCGCGCACCCAGGTAGGACCTGAATTCATTCATTTCAATCATCGAGTGAACGGAGGAAGAAGCGGTTACTTGACTTTAGGCAAAAAAACAAAAGAAAAGGCCCGATCAGCGATAAAGAAGGGGAATTTATTTAATTTGTGTAACATACAAAACAGTCCGGCGCCGGGGAAGTTTATGTTCAGACACCGCGCATTGCGTATGCGTAGTAAAAATAAACTTTTGCGCGTACGTGCCCTGAGGGGCTACGCGGGGCTACGCTTTTGCCACAGCGTACGTACGCTGCGTATAGGCGTATCGTGAGGACGCATGAGTGTATCTCGGGCTTAATTTCATCATTGTATGGGAACATACAGTACAATGATAACACACAGTACAGGTAGTCCTCGACTTAGGACGCCCCAGACTTACGACGTTTCGGACTTACGAACGCATCTAAAAAACAAAAAAACAAAAAAAATTTTTTTTTTTTAAAAATAATAATAAATAAATGTACAGTACTGTACAGTTACCAAGCACTTAGCCTATCCTAACACAGTTAAGGAGTGAGTTGAATTGTCTCCCTCCTCCCTAGCAGGCTCCATTCACATAAAGGGAGCTAGCTCCCTTTATGTGAAAGGGAGACAATTCAACTCACTCCATCTTTAAAAACTGTGTTAGGATAGACTAAGTGCTTGGTGACTGTACAGTACTGTAGGCTACATCTATTTATTTATAAAAAATAAAAATAAAATTGTATGTGATCCGACTTACGAATTTTCGACTTACGAACGGCTCGTAGGTACGGAACTCGTTCGTAAGGCGGGGACTACCTGTACGTACTTACTTGTTCTCTCTGTAGAATTAATTTTAAATTGTTTGAATTTGAACTTTACTCCTTCTCAGATTGATGGTCAGCAACAACAGGTTCTCTAATGTCATTGCTGGTTTTTTGGCATCGCGTTAACACAATTCATGCTCCAGAGCACCAAAGTGACAAAACAGCTTTTCTAGTGGACACACTGATGACCAGTTAATCAAGTGGACTTAATTACAGCACCTGTCTGCTACCTTCTTAAATCCTGTGGAAGCAGTAAGGGTGGGTTTGATCACACAGCTTTTCCACTTTTTTATTCATTTTGGTTTAAGAAAAATGACTTATATGAATCTGTTGAGTGTATACCCTCTTTCAATTACCTGAAAATAAAAAGGGTGAGTGTTCTTATTCCCATGACTGTGGCTCAAGCACCTTGATTTTATTTCTGATGTTAATTGTACTAAACCACTAATAGTTATAAATACTTCTAAATGAGCTCCTCTGAAGTTTGTACCTGTGGTGATGTCGTCGTCTCCAAAGATGAGCTCTTCTGCGACTCGGCCCCCCATGCTGACGTCCATCTGAGCCAGCAGCTGGGTTCGTGTCTCGCTCCAGCGGTCGTCCTCTGGGAGCATGGACACCTTGAGAGCAAACATTATACAGATTAGTTTTAGCATGTGGTTAAAAACACTGAATTTATTGAAGTGATAACAAAAACTAACATGGCCGAGGGTTGGCCCTCTGGGCATTATGGTAGCCTTATTTATTGGCATTGCGCCTTTGGTGTAATAAGCAACAATAGCATGGCCGGACTCATGGTACGCTGTGATGGTCTTATTCCTTTTGTCAATTTCAACACTGCGCCTCTCAGGACCTGGCAGAAAAGAAAAAAAAAAGATTAAAGCCGTTCATTCCGAAATTCTTTTGACTCAAAATGTGTCTCGTGTGATCCGTAATGAGTTTCAGAGCTGATCAGAGAGCTGTGTTTAATCACCCATGAGGATCTTGTCCTTAGCAAATTCCAGCTCCTTCAGTGTGACCATCTCTTTCCCATCCACTGCTGCCTTCAGGGCTGCCTGGTTCACCAGGTTCTCGAGGTCCGCTCCAGAGAAGCCCACTGTGCCTCGGGCAATAACCTCTGCATCAATGGCTGTAAAAGAGCAGGTGATCAGAAACAAACGTCTTCTTGACAAAGGGATCCTTTGACGCTTCGATTCACTGAATGAGCTTAGTTTTCTCATAAGTAAGAAGGCAATTAGAAGCACCAACAGACATGATGATTACAAACAAGCTGAACTCCAGGGAGACCTACCAGGGTCCACTTTGATCTTTGAGAGGTACAAGTTGAGAATTTCTTTGCGGCCTTTCACATCTGGTCGAGGGACCGTCACCTGCATGTCAAACCTACCAGGCCTCACCAGAGCACTGAAAAGAAGCAGCGACACGAAAGTCACCTCGAGCTTCATTTACTCACCAATTATAAAATGAACGTTGTACTTGAAACTACAAGATGATTGAATGACCAGCTCAGAATAACAGCTTACATTTTAATGACTATGTATACACCATTAAGATTGGACTCCTTGTCATGCTTATTGCTCATCATATTTTCTCGTGCAAATGTGCACAAGAAATCTAGTTTATACTGTAGTGTGAAAATGATTCAAATAATTTCATGGGCAAACAAAAAGGAACATAAATATAAAAACACTTTTGTCTAATTAAGCTATCTGATGCAATTTCCTTCGACATTTCTGAACTATTATCATGTTAAGACCGTTCTATCACTTTCAATAACTTGCTCTACTTAAATTAACTAATCAATTTACAAGTGAAGAAAAATTCCCCTGAAGTGGGCACATACTTGTCCAAAGCTTCTGCAAAGTTTGTAGCACCAATAACAATGACCCCTTCATTTGGTTTGAATCTGTAAAACAAAAAAATGTTGAGTCACTTCAGGAGGAAGTCTTCATCACTGAAGAAGCTGCAATCATTACGATTAAAACGGACCCGTCCATTTCAGCCAGCAGCTGGTTGATGGTTTGTCTGGAGTAAGGATGCATAGGAGACTCGATCCTCTTCCCACCCACGCTGTCCAACTCATCGATGAAGATGACGCAAGGAGTGTTGGCTTTTGCCTCTTCTACAAATAACAAAGAGATTTTAGTTTGATGCACCTTAATAATAAAAAATAAGATAAAAAAATTGTAAACTTACTAAAAAGGTTCCTGATCCGACTGGCACCAACACCCACAAACATCTCGTCAAACTCTGACCCGGAGGCGTAGTAGAAAGGTACGTCAGCCTCCCCGGCTACAGCTCGGGCTAACAGAGTTTTTCCTGTTCCTGGAGGTCCAACAAGGAGGATCCCTGTTGGAACAAAGATTAGACTAAATAAACACTGTGCTCCATTTTATTACCATTATCACAAAATCTATATATAGTGTATACAGTAGTCCCTCACTACTTTGCGGTCCGTTTTTCGTTGACTTGCTCTACCGTGGTTTTGTTGAAATACTGTACAGTACTGCACTTGTACATAATATTTCCTCCCCAAAAAAGCACTGCCATTTTGTAGTTTTCTTTCATTAAGCTTTTGCCAGTCTAAAGAACTACATTACCCAGAAGCGATCAGTTCACTTCCCAGAAGTCAACACTGGCTGCTTGCAGCAAATGGAGGGAAAGTTTTGCAGCAAAGTCTGAAGTTCTGTTAATTCTGTTGCTCGCAGGACTGGCAGGAAAGTCACAAATAATCCTGAAGTTGAACTCATCCTTCAAGTTGTTTCTTCACTGCTGAGTAGCAGTTGATCCAGAATCAGCGTGACCTGGATCCTGCAGGGTTCAGTCAGGTTCTGGTCGGGACCAGGCCAGAGGTGGTGGACTAAATCGTGGGCAGCAGCATGCGCACATCAAGCTGGATGGAGCGGTGGGCTCCAGTCATGCTGTACCAGGACTTTTTTCATCTATCGGGTTGGACTGGAACCGAGCCGCTGCTCCTGTACTGCAGAGCCTGGTAAGTAAAATTCTGTAGCTCTTGTACATATAAGTACTGTATGTATTCTTACGTTTTTTTTTTCTTTCTGTTGTTTGTTGTTTAAGGAAATTCTACCATTGCTGTTCATCATTCTTTAGTTTGTAGCAGGTCGCTTTTGTAAATGAGCCCTCGAGGCTCAATGAGATTTACCTGACTAAATAAAGGTTGAATGAATGTTGTTAAAATTATCAGGTCTAAGAGTTTAGAGGACTGATTTGTGGGCTTGATAGCTACAGGATAGTCTGCAGAAACTAACTGAGTCGGAATAGAGCAGAATGGGACCGGAACCAGAGCTGTTGCTGTTCTGCAGAGCTAGTAAGTAATAAATTTGTAACGTATGTTGTTAAAATGACATAGGTTTAAGAGTTTAGCAACGTATGTTGTTAAAATGCTGTACGTTTAAGAGTTTAGAACATTCCAAGAGTGTGGGAAGAGTTTATAAAGCCTTAATCAAGTGTACTGTACTTGAACTTGGACTACTGTATCTCTACATCATGGTTTTTCATTTATTGTGGGGCTTTAGGGTCTGGATCCCCCGCGATAAATGAGGGACTACTTATTGTGTGTGTGTGTAAATATGAAAAAACAAACAGGTAATACCTTTAGGCAGCTTCCCACCCAAAACAGTGAACTTCTGCGGGTTCTTGAGAAACTCGACAACATCTTGCAACTCATTTTTTGCCTCCTCCACTCCTTTGACGTGCTCAAACGTCACATTCTTCAGCTGGACGGGGTCCACTGCCGAGTCGAGGCCAGGCGTGGTGCGGAACCTCACTGCGAACCCCACAAAGCAAACTTCTATCAAACAATATTCCTTTGCACTTTCCTATAATCACAGGTAAATGAACTTCTTTATGCTTACTGCGGCCCACATTGTTAACATGAAGGTCCAAACTTACGCAGCATTTTCACATTTACACCTACTCATTTCACTCCAGCTGGGCAGAAAATATAAACAGCTAATACAGGTTTATAGTGCAGGTAACAAACAAGAGTAACATGCACCAAATTATCAGTCAACATGCACACTGTAGCACACACACACATATATATTGTTAACTTAATGAGTGTTTTAAACCACACACATAAAACATGAATTTAAAAGCTGAAAATAGACGTCAATAACTTTTATTTCAATGCTCAGAATATTCTTAAAGACGTCAAAAGCCTGTGGTGTTATTTCAGTGTGCATGTAGAGCTGCAGTTTCATTTGCATGCGCATGAAGGAATGAAAACCGAAACAAACCGGCGTCAGAAAAGGAGCCTTTACCGGAGAAAAACGGGGTTCTCGACAGGCCATAAATGCCAATCAGTAGGAGAGCGAGCAGGATCAACCTGGTTCTCCTCAGTGAGTCTGTCAAAAAGAGCAGAAAACAATCAGTCTGTGTCTAATTCAGCAATCTTTTCTCTTTAGACAACTGAAATGTTGGTAAGTGAGCAGCATGCCTTGTGTTTTCTGAGTTAAAGCTTGAGCTCTCATGAACCCATCAGTGAAACCCGTCTTGAAAGCCTCCTGCTGGTTTTCAGGAAGGTTTTTCTGTTGCACTACTTGATCCAATGAGTGCGCCTCCACTCCTTTGTCCCTCAAGAGCAACCCCTGTGACAAAAACAAAACCTGATTTCAAACCTACAAGTAAGTAGCTTAAAGTTGCATGCATGTAGACAAATCATTGGACACAATCAGCTTGAAAAACGTTGCAAGCGTTGACCTTTTTATACAGCACGAAAAATAGAAAGTTTGACACTATCACAAACATTTAATGTGGAAGGCTATTGACACATGAATCAACTCCATTTACACAACTTTCAATTACAAAAAACATATTCTAAATAATATTTCACCCCGTCTAATGAGGCATACCTTCATGAAAGCTGGTGTGTAGGCCTCAGATTCTACCGGACCGTCATAGCTGGACTCCTTTCGCCTGATCTTTGTTCTGAAAGTTTTAAAACCCCGACTCTGGACCCACACTGCAAAGACCAAAACACAAGTTAATAAGTTAAATACATAAAACCAAGCATGATCCTACATTTCAAGCTCTTCACAAATCTGTAAATATAAAGCTGGATTTTACGAATTACTCTTTTACCCGGTAACAACGGCAGCTCTGAGCAGACTTCTCGAAGAGGACTGTTGTACCGTCTATGGAACAGTGGAGAACCTGAACCCAATAATCTTCTTTGCGAAACCCCTTTAAAGGACAAAAATAAATAATCTTATGCTTATTTTCATAAAATGACAACAAAAAATGGCCTGAGTCGAGCTGCTCACCATGCTTGTTTTGAAAGAAGCTGTCTGCAGAAACATGACTAGTCCTCCATATTGAAGCAACAGTAGGAGGCTCTTCTGAAGTCGGCGCCGGCAGTAACCTGCTGACCAGCTCGTCCAGCTGACTCACCCGAACCTCTGAAAGACCCAGATCCTTCAGACTAACACTTGGCTGTGAATAAATGACAACAGGAGCAGATTATTCACACATCTGGCTTTGTGAGCTAGATCTAGCATCTCGGTTTTCAAATCCCGTTTAAAGACCCATTACTATTCTGTTGCTTTCAACACCAGCTGATCTGTGTTTGGTCGCTATATTTATTACCTGCAATGTTTTATGTCTATTTTTTGTACTTCATTGTGTTTGTTGCCTGTTGTTTGTTTGTTTGTACAGCACTTTGGTTGGCCTTGTTGCTGTTTTAAGTGCTCTAAAAATGAAATGGTATGGTATATGTAAGACAATTGACTTTACAGCTCTGTTCAGAAGTGTAGCTAACATACTGCAGAGGACCCTGAAGCTCCCAGACCTGTTGAGGAAGTTTGATATGATGGTGGTGGCTAACCAACTGAACATACTTGACAAACTACAGATGAAAGCAGTAGTGACCGATGTATAATTTCAAGTCTGGGGTTCTATCATTTAAAGTGTTTGTAAAAATATATACAAAGACTTCCTTTGTTGTCTCCAGTCAGAAAGTTGTTTTTTTTTTAATTCCCAGCTCTATAAAGTGCTTAGTTAAACGGATCTCTATCTATTAAGTTCCTCTTACCTCTCTTATGTATGAACTTTGTTCCTGAGAGAAGTCTTTGTGAAGGGTCTGGATTGAAGATGTGGCTGAGCTCTTCAGAGAGTGGAGGGCGTTGATGACTTGGCTGAAAGGCACTATCATCTGAGAGACAACATAAAAGTACAGCCTTTCAACACTTAGTGACGCAAATAACTTTGGCATTAATCATGTGTACGTAACACCCACACTTATATGTACGTAACACCCACTGTTGACCAACATTAGAAAAGATTTGACGTTCACGTGCATCCAACTGATCCATTGTTTGAAATTAATTTAGCTCCAACAAATTTACATTAGCTCTGGTTTTCCATCCTATATGGGATGATACAATTAGAACATTAACTAGCTGTGTTTTGTAGTGTTCAGATATTAGACAAAATGACGGCTGAGTTGAGACAGTGCGGCACCGACATGCTAGCTGTTAGCATTAGCTAAGCTACATTGTAATGGACAAAAACAAAAGTAAACCTCGACAGAAGCCACTGGCTGTTATCATAGCATTTCACTACAAATTTCAAACCAAATATCTGAAAATGTTATCAGGCAAACACACATTAGTGAGCCAAAAACAACCAAGTGTGCTTACCTGGGGTTGAAATGACGTCGATAACGAAAACATTTTGCCTCAAAAATACTCCAAAATATGTTCTTAGATGGTTACTGTGAAAAGACAAACCCTCTTTTTAACGTCAATAAACGAATCCTCATCCGTGTGGTGTCCTTTTTGTTGTTCTTGTTCCACAACTTCAAGTAGTTACACAACTTTAAAAGCTAGCTACGGCAAATGGATTCTCAGGCTTCTGAACCTGAGGTCAAAATGAACTACAAAACTACCGGCCACAGCTAGCTAGCATAAATTGCGTCACGTACGTGGCTCGATGGTCACGTACGCCGTAAAATATTTAAACTTAAATTGAAACGAGTGGCTGAAAATACAAGTGTATTTAAAAATACAGTTGAAAATTTACAAAACTAGGTTAACATTATTAAGACAAAAGCTAGAATTTCTTAGCTTTATCGTGGTTTTTGTCGTGACTGCCTGAATAAAATGTAAACACGGTACAGTATATTACACAGCCTCCATGATTCGTTATGCCACAGCAAAGACAAAAATGTAATTTACTTTTTATTCCGTTTTATATTAAATATTGGAAGGATATTTAATTACACACCACCGTTTGCAATTTTTGTACAGGCATATTTTTAAGTTACTAAACTAGCATCAAAGGACCCTCTGACAGGGCAGGAAATTCAAAAATTCAAAACAAACAGAAAGAATGTTGTTTTGGGACGCAGGTTTACTGTGACTGTTTCTGAGCAAGGCTATTTTTTTGTTTAAGCTGTTGGATAATGGAGGTAGAGGAAAAATGCAACTCGGCTTCAAATGTAAAGACTGTGGAAATTCCGAGGCCGCCTTCAATCGACGATTTCATCGTTTTGAAACCGATTAGCCGCGGCGCCTTCGGAAAAGTCTACCTTGCCCGGAAGAAGTGCAGTGCGCGTTTATATGCTATTAAAGTGAGTATATTACTTTTTGGTTCTAAGTATTTAACATGGTTTAAACTAAACATTTTCTTTTTCACTGAATTTTACCTGATTTTTTCTGCCAGGTGATGAAAAAGGCAGACGTGATTGATAAAAACATGGCGAGCCAGATGAAGGCAGAGAGACACGCGCTCGCTCTCAGCAAAAGTCCATTCATCGTTCACCTGTTTTATTCTCTTCAGACAGCCACCAAGATTTATCTGGTATCAGTGAATGATTGTGTCAAACAATTCATTTGTCTCTCCTAATATTCCCATTATAGTTTTATTACCCTGCTTTGACTCTTATATTAGGAGGAATTGAAACTATAAACTGCAAAAGTTAGAAAACCAATTTCACCTACTTTTTATTATTCTCAGAAGCCTATTATTATTATTATTAAGACTTCATATCTTTAATTTGGTGGACAGACCCACCCTTTCTCTTGATGGAAAATATCTGGTGCAGATTTTTTTTGGTTCTGCTCTGCACTTTTTAAAAAAAAAGCTCAAATTGTTCTGTACTGTAGGATTCCTGTCGAGCAACATACTTTACCAGATTATTGTTTTAATTACCGGTGTGCCTTTTGACAGCTTTGTGGAAATTTTGTGTGTGATCCTCATACAAATTTTTATTGTGTCAGTTATATGCCTTTCACAGTTTAAATAACTTAGCAAATTATTTAACTGAATTTTATATCTTTAGTAGTTCATGTTTTGGAGATTTCTTTTTTAAGTTTTTACGGAAAATATGTACACAAAGGTGCTAAGATGTTTTGCACTGACCGTAAATGTCATGTGTACATCAGTAGATTCAGTCTAAAATCAGGTTTAGCAAGTGTTATAAAATAAACAACACATAAATAATAGAAAACTATATTGTTAGTTTCATGATATACAACAAAAACAAATTATTCTGATTTTTTTTTAGAACTTTTCAGATAATATATTGTTAGTTTCATTATATACAATGAATACACATTATTCTGATTTTTAAAAAAAATAACTTTTCAGATTAGCTCATGCATTGTAATTGTAGAAGTAAATTATGACAAGAATATTTCTTATGTGCATAACTGACCACCAGTACATATTTATTTTGCAGCAGAACTATAGAAGTCCCCTGATTTAAAACACTCGACTGAAACTTCAGATGTTTAAAATGTTATTGTTAAACAGCTTTTAACCTTCAGATTTTTTGTTCACAGGTAATGGAATACCTGATTGGTGGAGATGTGAAGTCTCTCCTTCATATTTATGGCTATTTTGACCAGGATGTGGCTGTAAAGTATATTTCGGAGGTTGCAATGGCTTTGGACTACCTCCACCGCCACAGCATAATCCACAGGTATGAATGTGTACAGATTAAATGTATATTACACTGATCCACGTCACTTTGGGACTGGAAATATGTTTGAGTTTTACTCTTTCAGGGACCTGAAGCCAGATAACATGCTCATATCCAATGAAGGGCACATCAAGCTAACAGACTTCGGTCTTTCAAAAGTGAAGCTTGACAGAGGTACGCAGTCATTTCAGCTTGAACAAACCATGACCGTCACACAATAAATTCATGGCTTCTGTTTGGTTTCTGATTGAAACAGAGCTGAGTCTTATGGATATTCTTACCACGCCATCTTTGGCGAAACCAAAGAAAGACTTCTTCCGCACGCCGGGTCAAGTCCTCTCCTTAATCAGCTCCCTTAAATTTGTAAGCAAAATTATCTAATAAAAAAAAAAGTTGATTCTTTTTTTTAAAATAACGTGCATAACTTTCTTGTCATTTCGCAAAATGTAGAACACACCAGCAGGAGCTAGTAAGCGTCACGTCAGCGCCTCGGTGGTGTCCAGCCCAATGTCCTGCAGCAAAATCAAACCAAAGAATAACTCTCTCAGTTCTTCTTTGAGCAACAACAAAGATCAGCTGTTTTCTCCAGCAGGCTACATTAGTAAGTTGGGTACGTCATAAACGGACAGACCAGAGCTCACGAGTCGTACACACATTGTTCTGTGCCGTCATCCGTCGGAAGTTTTATCTGTGCTTTGCTTTTGTAGGACCTAAAAATAGAGTGTTTAGTTCTCACAACCTGGCAAAAAACTTGACGCCAACGTTGTTGAAAACTAGAAAAAGGTTTGAGACGGCGAGTGGAGGCAGCACCTCCGACACCGACGGTGGCATCAGTCCACTGTGGGAGTGTGAGGAGGTGAGTGACTGATTTATACAAATGTTATAGTTCAAAACAAACTACACAGTAAAATATATTGGACCGCATATTGTACTGTAAATACAAATACCTGTAATGTCATTTCCAATATAAAATAAATATATTTTAGATTTCTTGTGTTTTTACTGATTTTTGTTTTTTCTGTCCTTTTTTTTCTTTCAAGAAAGAAAATGAATGCATCAATAATCAGAGAATGAGAGGGCAGTCCGAGTCCAAAGGATCTGAACAGGCCCAAGGACCCACAGAGTCAGACACCACTGGCATATCTACCAAATTGTCCAGCAAGAAGCCAAAAAAGTCCAATTCTGACCATTTTCATGATGCAGGGTCTCAAAGAAAGAAGCCAACATCTGTCCCCGGAGCTCTGGAGGATGTTTGTCCATCAGTGAGAGATGACTGCCAGCTTGCAGTCCCCTCATCTGTTAAAAGGACTTTTTCACAAATAGAAAGTAGTCCAGAACCACTGGAGAGCCTAGCTAAAAAGAGAAACGTGGACTATAAGAGATTCTTTGATATTCCAGAAGAGACTGCTAGGAGTCACACTGGTCTGACTGGGACGTTTTCCACTTTCCAACTGGGCGAGGCAGCTGAACACTGGAGTCCGAAGCGGTCCAGTCCCATCGCTGTGGCCAAAAGTCTGTTCAGTGAGGTGGAGGAGCCGATGGAGGACGTGTTTGAAGGTGGTGCTGAGGACATGTCACATTTAAGTTTCACCTCACCACTACCTGAGAACAGTGATGTTTGCAGGAACTTGAGCCTCAACTCCGACGGATCCATGCACGACACCTCCATCATCCTGTACGCCCATGAACCCGTTCTCCAAACAAACAAATTAACAGAAGATTCACTTTTATCTGAGGAAAATGAGAAGAACAAGAACTCCTCAAATGCTGAACGGGTTGCCACGGTAACGCCTACACTGGGTCAGTTTGGGCGACAAATGGAGCCTCACGGTTCCCTCCTCAGCCCGCCGCCCGGTCTCGTTCGAAGTGATGCGCGGTCCCCCTCGTTCTTCAAGGCACGGAACGGCGTGGTGTTCCGCAGTTACTGCAGCTCCATTAACCGCTCCAACGTATCTGGGGTGTCCAGGCTCAGCGTTGGATCTCTGGAGCCGATGGACGCGTCCACGTCGGCGTCTTGTCACTCGGCATTTGGGGGTGCAACGCCCGTGCAGAGAAAACCAAACTCCTGCGGTTCTGCTTTTCAGGTTGGTACGCTGGGATCACAAACGAAGGTGCACTGTTGAGGAAACATTCACATTTTATTTCACTTCTCTCTATAGACTCCTCAGCCCACGCCGACCTCCCACACCCCTTACAGGACTCCGAAAAGCGTGCGAAGGGGTGCGCTGCCGGTTGAAGGGGCGCCAATTTTGGGAACCCCGGATTATTTGGCTCCAGAGCTGCTTCTCGGAAAACCACACGGTAAAAGAAGACACCTCTAAAACATAACCTCTGTAATACGGATTCTCTTCTCTTACACTTTATTGTGGATGTAACTGGGACCCTGTGCACATACCGTAATCTCGTTTCATCACATGCACCACATGTGGTGCAAATGACTATAAAGATTCTCTGACATCCCCCCTTCCAATGTACCTGTTGTGAAGTAGCATGCCGCGTTACGTTGCAGCTCTTTCTGACAGACCTTCCTTTTGTAGTTTCAGGAAATGGTCAGTTTGGTAAGTTTGTAACATTCTTGCTTTAATGCAAGCGAGCCTGCATGCCCCACCCCCCACCCAGGCTGCTAATGCATTAGAGAAAATGAGCTGATTCTTCCAATCCCCACTCTCTCTGCCCTTTGGCTCTGTGAACAAACTGTTGGTCTGAATAGAGGGAAAGGGCTGTGGTTTAAAGTGTATATTTATATACAGGTCCTTCTAAAAAAAATTTGCATATTGTGATAAAGGTCATTATTTCCCATAATGTAATGATAAAAATGAAACTTTCATATATTTTAGATTCATTGCACACCAACGGAAATATTTCAGGTCTTTTATTGTTTTAATACTGATGATTTTGGCATACAGCTCATGAAAACCCAAAATTCATGTCTCAAAAAATTAGCATATTTCATCCGACCAATAAAAGAAAAGTGTTTTTAATACAAAAAAGTCAACCTTCAAATAATTATGTTCAGTTATGCACTCAATACTTGGTCGGGAATCCTTTTGCAGAAATGACTGCTTCAATGCGGCGTGGCATGGAGGCAATCAGCCTGTGGCACTGCTGAGGTGTTATGGAGGCCCAGGATGCTTCGATAGCGGCCTTAAGCTCATCCAGAGTGTTGGGTCTTGCGTCTCTCAACTTTCTCTTCACAATATCCACAGATTCTCTATGGGGTTCAGGTCAGGAGAGTTGGCAGGCCAATTGAGCACAGTAATACCATGGTCAGTAAACCATTTACCAGTGGTTTTGGCACTGTGAGCAGGTGCCAGGTCGTGCTGAAAAATGAAATCTTCATCTCCATAAAGCTTTTCAGCAGATGGAAGCATGAAGTGCTCCAAAATCTCCTGATAGCTAGCTGCATTGACCCTGCCCTTGATAAAACACAGTGGACCAACACCAGCAGCTGACATGGCACCCCAGACCATCACTGACTGTGGGTACTTGACACTGGACTTCTGGCATTTTGGCATTTCCTTCTCCCCAGTCTTCCTCCAGACTCTGGCACCTTGATTTCTGAATGACATGCAAACTTTGCTTTCATCTGAAAAAAGTACTTTGGACCACTGAGCAACAGTCCAGTGCTGCTTCTCTGTAGTCCAGGTCAGGTGCTTCTGCCGCTGTTTCTGGTTCAAAAGTGGCTTGACCTGGGGAATGTGGCACCTGTAGCCCATTTCCTGCACACGCCTGTGCACGGTGGCTCTGGAATCGGCCCTTCTCCACAATCTTCCTCAGGGTCCGGTCACCTCTTCTCGTTGTGCAGCGTTTTCTGCCACACTTTTCCCACAGATTTCCCACTGAGGTGCCTTGATGCAGCACTCTGGGAACAGCCTGTTCGTTCAGAAATTTATTTCTGTGTCTTACCCTCTTGCTTGAGGGTGTCAATGATGGCCTTCTGGACAGCAGTCAGGTCGGCAGTCTTACCCATGATTGCAGTTTTGAGTAATGACCCAGGCTGGGAGTTTTTAAATAAATAAATATTATTATTACAATAAAAGACCTGAAATATTTCAGTTGGTGTGCAATGAATCTAAAATATATGAAAGTTTCATTTTTATCATTACATTATGGAAAATAATTACCTTTATCACAGAATGCTAATTTTTTTAGAAGGACCTGTACATTTTATTTTTGAGAAAAGTCTCCTAACATTAAGCTAACACTGATGTAAACAGGAATCTGGAGGCTGATGTGCTTCTTAACAGGACAGGTGTTTTTTTTTTCTTCTGCTTTTGAAATCTATAGGTTTGGGCTCAGTGTTCTCAGGCTTTTGCATAGTTGCACGTAGATGGTTTGTTGCACAAAGCTTTTTTTTTTTTTAAGTTTGTAATCTGATTGATTACTGTACAGGGATTTTCCTTTTTTCAGTATGTATTTACAGAACTCATAAATGGTGACGATTTAAACCGTTGCGATTGTTAAGTAGCAGAATTTTGAGTTTAAACATTTATTAGTTGTAAATATCAGTGTTTGTGTGCAGTAGGCTCAACTCTCATGATTCGTTATGACAGCACCTGTTACTGTCTGCATGCACGTTAAAGTGAATCATTGCTGTAATTATTCTCCAGCCGCACATGTGAGTGGAGCAGTGCTAAACTGAATCACTTCATGCTTAGTCTAATGGAGTTTCTGCTTCAACCACTGCACTACAGTCAGTTCACACTAACAGGAGGGAGAGGTGTGTAACCTGCTGCAGCTCAGAAATGGTTCCTTCTTGCTGTCAAACAGATTGCATGGTGGACTGGTGGGCGCTCGGCGTGTGTCTGTTTGAGTTCCTCACAGGTGTGCCACCGTTCAACGATGAGACGCCTCAGCTGGTTTTCCAGAATATTCTCAACAGAGGTGGGTTTGTGTTCTAAACCTCAAGACAAAATCTGCTTCATGGGGCCCAACGTTGCGTCTGTTTAACGGTCTTGCTTCTCGCTGTCATTTTCTTTTTAGACATCCCCTGGCCTGAAGGAGAGGAGGAACTGTCGGCAACCTCGAGGAATGCAATTGAAACCCTGCTCACCATGGACGTGATGAAACGTTCTGGTCTAAAGGGTAGGAGTCAACTTTTGACTAATGTTTTTGGAAATTATTTTATTGATCTTCATATTTATACATTTTACACATTCATTTTTAAGAGCTGCGGTGTTGAGCAGTTTATTTATTATTTTTTTTACGATACCCATCTTTTAGTAACTTTCTTTGCAGTAAGATTGATTTTAAACAGACTGTGGTACATCTTCTGTCATTGTTCTGGTATGTGACGAAGTCTTCCAATATTTATTTTTTGTGAAATTACTTTAAAAAATAGTTTTTTGTTGATGACTTCTGGGCAAAAATTTTTTTAAAAAGAGATTATTTAGGCACTATATTACTGTGGTGTACTTCAATAAGAAATAAAATTTTGCGGGCCATTGGAATTTTTTTAATGTCGGTTCTGATTTGGCTCAAAAAAGAAAACTTCTCATTTCAATTTTAACTGTGTTCATAAAACAAAGTACTTTGTAAAAAAAAAAGAAAAAAACCAACATATATTTTTTAACCAAAACAACGCCAAGATAACAAGCTTTTTTCCTGTAACTAGACATCTTTAAATATTATCTTCCAGGCTAATAAACAGCAGAATTTGTTCAAATACTGTAAATTCCAATCAGACACACCTGATTAAAGATGTTGCATTTTTAGTAGCCTCGCAGACCTGTCCTCCTTATGACGGTATCTAACACTTAAAATATAATACAAATACAGGTAGTCCCCGACTTACGAGCGAGTTCCGTACTTATGAGTTGCTCGTAAACCGGAAATTCGTACGTCGGAACACGAAGCACATGTTCTCGTAAGTCCGGATTTTCGCTCGTAAGTTGGAACGGTTTTGCTAGCGCGACTACAAACACTCGTTTTTCATCGAAAAACTGCTTATGAGTGCATAAAAATGATCGGAAACGTGTGTCCACATGTTTAGCTAACGAACTGTGGTGAAAAAACACAGAAAAACTTGGTATTTTTTGCGTTTTTTCCAAAAATTCGCCAGCTCGTAAGTCCGGAACCTCGTATGTAAGAGCGCTCGTAAGTCGGGGACTACCTGTAATAATAAGTGAAATATCTGCAAAAAGTCCACAAAGTAGTGATGTTATATTTATTTTAGTATTTATATATATTAAAGGAGCTGTATGTAACTTTTCTAACAATATATTTTTAACATATTTCTTCACTCTGTCACTACCTCCTGACATACTGATTTTAGACAAGTAATCTCTGAAAAAAACTATTGTCCCCTTGCTTCTCTAAAAGCATTTCTAAAAAGCCACAGTGACCCGCCGTTAACCAGCCAATAAAAACAGAGTTTGTAACCAGCCAATAAAAACAGAGCTTGAATTTGAATCAGCCAATAAAAACAGAGCTTGAATTTGAATTTCAGCAGAGCAAGGGGTAACAGAGCCATATATGGCTCTGAGGGGGAGGGACCAGAAACGTGTCTCTGTTCAAAATTTTCCTAAGTTCCAGCGTGTTCCAGAAATTACATACTGAACCTTTAAGTCTTTGGAAACTCTTGCAACATTCTAAACTCTTAAACCTACGTCATTTTCACAACATACCGGTACTTATATGTAGCTACTAATTTTTTTCTCACCAGCAGAACAGCAGCGGCTTGGTTCTGCTCCAACTTACAGGTAGTCCCCGACTTACGAGCGAGTTCCGTTCCTGCGAGGTGCTCGTAACACGAAAATTCGTAAGTTGGAACACGAAGCACGTGTTCTCGTAAGTCCGGATTTTCGCTCGTAAGTTGGAACATTTATGCTAGCGCTACTACGAACACTCGTTTTTCATCAAAAACGTTCATATTAGTTCATAAACATGGTCGGAAACGTGTTTCCAAACGGTTAGCTAACACACTTTCATCTAAAAACACAAAAAAGTGCTGTATTTTTTACAAATTTACTTCTCTTTCGCCAGCTCGTAAGTCCGGGACCTCGTATGTAAGAGCGCTCGTAAGTCGGGGACTACCTGTAGTTCTGTTTCGGCGAACCTACCCTGCCGGTTCTGGTCAGCTCTCTGGCTCAGGGTAGTGGCGGTGGGCTCCAGTGAGATGGCAGACCCACGGCTGTATGTCCCCCACTAGGAGGTCCTTGTGGGCCGGCTACAAGCTCTCAGATCTGCCGATGGGTCTTGTTCTGGTCCGGTACCCGCTGGGTTCTGTGTGGCTCTCTGCATCAGCTGGGCGCAGAAGTCACTGTAAAGAACTGAACTTCTATGTATTTCAGCACAAGGCAACGGGGCTTCTGGGAAATGTCTCGATAATAATAATAATAATAATACCGTAATAATAATGAATTCAATTTATAACGCACTTTTCATTAATGAAAATCTCAAAGTGCTACAAGGTGCAACAGAATTAAATGTCAATAAAACAAATAATAAAACAATTAAAATCAATAACAGTATCAGCTAAGATCAAAAGTAGAATCATGAGGAGGCAGAGTATGCTCGGTTGAAAAGAAAGGTCTTCAAGACGCTCTTAAAGTCAACCACAGACTGTGGGGCTCTCAGACAGTCAGGAAGAGAGTTCCACAGGCAGGGGGCAGCCACACTGAAAGCCCGGTCTCCCATGGTCTTTAATTCGATATAGGCTTATAGAGAGAAAACTACAAAATGGCAGTGCCTGTCCTAAGTACTGTATTTTATTTTTTCATTAACTTTTTAACTCTACAGTATCCTGTACTGTAGTACGTAGTCCACAAAAGTTGAACCACGAAGTAGTGAAGGACTACTTTACCTAACTTAAAAGATTTTCTTACTAACTTAAGGTTCCACTCCAAAGTAGAGCAAACAAGCCTCATAGCTGATTCTTGAGCCTTTATGTTCCAGAATAAAACAGTTTTTGTGCCTCAGTCACCCTTGAAGATGCTCAAGCTGAGAATTGCCTGTCCACTCTCCTGCTGAGGAACTAGTACACTGTATGTGTTGTGTTGTTCATTACTGTGGGTTTTGAATTTCCACCAGAGCTCAAGTGCCACCCGCTGTTTGACGGCCTGGACTGGGACAACCTGCAGAACCAGCCGATGCCTTTCATACCTCAGCCCGAGGACGAAACGGACACCTCGTATTTTGAGGCGAGAAACAACGCTCAGCAGATCGCAGTGTCTGGCTTCAGTCTGTAGCTTCGGCTGGAGTATTTATTTTTCTTCTTTTAACTGCACTGATTAAAAAAAATTAGTAGTCATGACCAAAACGGGATCATATAAATAAACGTTTGTCTGATTCTGATTGGTTCTCTAATTCTTTAAAAATACTTTAGATTATGTGCAATCACTGGATGTATGTGCAAGTTATTTACTGTGGAAAGGATTTTTAATTAAAATTGTGGTGTTCCTTAATATGTGTTATTTTATGCTTGCTTTTTTAAATGTTTAGGGTTAATTTGTCATGCAGATTTTTTTCTTTTGTTCAGTTTCCTTCCTGTTTGTTGACTGGTTGGGTGAGCCCCATAGACTTCTCTTTGAAGGCCCCGTTTAATCAAAATATTCATGAGAACTTACTTTATTAATATAAATCTTGTCAGCATTTACTGTCAATGTTTTAATTTTTTTTACATTTGTTTGGCGATGTTTTTCTTATTCAAGTGGAAATTGCAGCTTTTATGTCTTTTCGATTCCCACACTACAAGTTAACCTTTTTTTGAGTTGTTGTTTTATCAGGTTTATTCACAGAAAAGAGGTCAAAATTATCAATCAATTGTCTGTAAAATGTTGCACCTTGTAGATTTTTCCTACAACATCAAACTACTTTAAATAAACTATACATTCGTTAAATGGTATATTTGTTTTGAAATGTTTCTATGTGAAACGTGTACGATATGTTCGAGATTCCAGTTTGGTGCTGTTAATGAATCTTCTGGATACACCAGAGTTGGTCATGGAGTTCCTCAGGGTTCAGTTGAACTTCTTCACTTTATACATGCTTCCATTGGGTAAAGTTAAACAGCATGGCATACATTTTAATTGTTTCTGGATACACCAGAGTTGGTCATGGAGTTCCTCAGGGTTCAGTTGAACTTCTTCACTTTATACATGCTTCCATTGGGTAAAGTTAAACAGCATGGCATACATTTTAATTGTTATGCTGACAATACTCAGTTATATTTATCCATGAAACCAATCAGTTACTTGGATTACAAGCTTTTACTACAGACATAAAAACCTGAATGACTTTTAACTTTCTGCTTTTATTCTCGGACAAGACAGAGGTTGTGGTTTTTGGACTGAGCATCTTAGGAATACAGTATCTAGGAATACAGTATATATCTTAGGAATAAACTGCAGCCTTTCACTTTCTCTGGATGGCATTAATTTGGCCTCCAGTACTGTAATATAAATAAATAAAAAACCTTTGTGTTGCAGTAATTTTGGTTGGAATATGTATTTTAACCCAGACATTAAAAATGTTACCAGGACCGCTTTCTTTCATCTGCACAATATGATTAAAATTAGAAATGTCTTGTCCCAAAATGATGCAGAAAAACTGGTTCATGCATTTATCACTTCAAGTCTGAACTGTTGAAATTATTTATCTGGGTGTTCAAAAACTTAATAAAAAGTTTCCATTTGGTCCCAAATGCTGCTAGAGTTCTGATGAGAGTTGTATAGGAGAAATCATATTCTTCAGTTTACCTTTTTCTCTATTGGCTTCTTTTCAAATTCAAAATAAACTTTAAAATCTTACTTTTAACAGCCAAGCTCTCTTATATTGGAAAAACTTTTTGTTCCATATTTTCCTAACAAAGAACTTCACGCTCATGCAGGTTTACTTGTGCTTCCTAGTTTTTCTAAAAGCAGAATATAGGAGGAATATTTTTCAGTTATCAGGCTCCTCTCTTGTGGAACCAACTTCCAGTTTCTGTCCATGAGGCTGACACATTGTCCACTTTTAAGATTAGGCTCAAGTCTGTCCTTTTTATTAAATCCTATAGTTGGGGTCAGCTTGGGTTTCTTGAGCTATTCCTTAGTTCTGCTGCTAGACTGCTGGACAAACTGACCTCATCTCCTCAGTCTGTTCATGTTTGTACATGTCCTTAAGGTACACTTCGGGCCAACAGTATTCTCTGTTTGTATTGCTTTCCTGTCTTCTCGCTCCACAGCCAATTGAGGCTTATCCTTCTGCTGGAGGGTTCCTCCTGTTCTAAGGGAGCTGTTCCTTTCCACTATCGCCAGTGTGCTCGTGGAGCTTCAACTTAATCGACTGACTTCTTTAGACCGATAACTTTTACTATCGGTAATTGGCATTTTATAATATATGTCATTGTGTTTTGTATATTCCCTGGGACATTTGTTGGGAATCGGTGTTGTATAAATAAATAGTACACTGCTTGGACAAAAAAAAAAACTTGGCACCAAAAACAAAAGGTCACTAGTATTTCGTTGGACTGCCTTTATCTTTGATTACATCATGCATTCACTGTGGCATTGTTTCAATAATCTTCTGCAATGTTGCAAGATCTATTTCCATCCAGTGTTGTTGTTTCACCAAGATCTTGCATTAGGCATGATGGGTGCATCACTTCACCTGCCTCTCTTCTTACCCTGATGCACCCATCACTCTGGAACAGGGTAAATCTGGACTCATCAGACCACATGACCTTCTTCCATTGCTCCAGAGTCCAATCTTTATGCTGCCTAGCAAACTCGAGCCTTTTATTTCCCAGTTAGCCTCACTGATTACTGGTTTTCTTAAAACTCCACAGCTGTTCAGTCCCAATCCCTTGAGTTCCCTTCACATTATGCGTGTGGAAATTCTCTTACTTTCACTAATAAACATAGCCCTGAGTGCTACTGTTGTTTGTCTTCAATTTGATTTCACCAAACGTTTAAGTGATCGCCGATCACGATCATTCAGGATTTTTTTTCCCGGCCACATTTCTTCCTTGATGGGTCCTCACTATCCTTCCAGTTTTTAATAATGCGTTGGACCATTTTTAACCCAGTTTTAGTAGTTTCTACAATCCCCTTAGATGTTTTCTCTGCTTGATACATGCCAATGATTTGTCCCTTCTCAAACAGACTGACATCTTTTCCACGACCACGCAACATGGTTGTTTAAGAAATGAGAAGCAACTCATTGCACCAGTTGGGGTTAAATAACTTGTTGTAGCTGAAAGATAATCACCCATGCAGTAATTATCCAATAGGACGCTCGTACCTGTTTGCTTAGTTAAATCCAGGTGACATTTTTTTGGGGGGCCAGGCAGGCAGTGTATTATTTTTGTCAATATATTCACACAGCCTAAAAACAGGTTGAGACAATCTATTGTGAACAGTTCTGATGTTCATTTAGCAAAAAAAAAAAAAGTCAAACCTACATGTTAAAACAGGAATTTCACAACCAACTGAACTCTTCAGGAGTGTTTTACCAAACAATGTTCAATGAAAATATATTCAATTCAGTTTATTTATATAGCGCCAAATCGCAGCAGAAGTTGTCTCAAGGAGCTGCACAGAAACATTCACATACATACCAAAGTGCTCTAAGGAAGCCAGCACTCATTGAATCTTCACTTTGTCGTAGTCCCATCCTGAGCAAGCACAAAGGCAACAGTGGAAAGGAAAAACTCCCTTTTAACAGGAAGAAACTTCCAGCAGAACCAGGCTCAGGACAAATTATGAAAGCAAAATCTTATTTAGATAAAACACGCCATCCTATTTCACACGGTGGCGGTCGCAACATAGTTTGAATCTGTTTTGCTGCATTCAGGCTCGGTTGGCTTACTTACAACGACGAAAGTTATACGTGTGCATTTAAAAATATTTTGTGATATCTCATTTGTAGAAGACAACTCTAATCATCTTTCAAGACTCAAAGTTACCGGTATATGAGTTTTAGTTGCCCTGTCAGTAAAAATGGCTAAGTACTTGTCCTACATGAACTTCTGTCCTTGTACATACAGGTACGTCATATTGGACCATTTTTCTAATGCCTCACATGAAAACGTTAAGGTAGTGCTCGATCCATTTTATTAAACATTACAAGCACTAGAACTAACATGGTTTTGCCTTTTTGTGTACTTCTTTCCATAGTATTTTGCTGGCAGTACACATTTACATCAGCTCATGTACCTTTACTGACTAAATGAGCAAAACACTTATTCAAAAGAACACAAACCAACGTCTTGTTAAAACTTTATTTTAAGCCTCGATTATCACATGCAAACACCCCTCAGCACAGGCTGTCAGGAAAACTTCAGTACATCTCGGTAAAAAGATAAACCATTACTTTTTTTTTTATGAAAACATATTTGCTCTGAAAAGTAGTAATTCGCATACTAGTCTTTTTGTAAATATATTATTCTACATTAATTCACAGATGCAATTAAAATATTGCTTTTTGATCTAAACTGTACAGCTACTGTATACAATTTGGAATGAACAGCTTAATTTACCGTACACAAAACAATTAAATACACGTGTTTTAATGATAGCAAACATTACGCATCAGTCAGAAATCTGGGTGGACGTCTCTCACCAGCTCATGGCTCAATAGGTAGGATGATTACAGGTAGTCCCCGACTTACGAGCGCTCTGACCTATGAGCGTCCGGACTTACGAGCTGGCGAACGAGAAGTAAATTTGTAAAAAATACAGCACTTTTTTGTGTTTTTAGATGAAAGTGTGTTAGCTAACCGTTTGGAAACACGTTTCCGACCATGTTTATGAACTAATATGAATGTTTTTGATGAAAAACGAGTGTTCGTAGTAGCGCTAGCATAAATGTTCCAACTTACGAGCGAAAATCCGGACTTACGAGAACACGTGCTTCGTGTTCCAACTTACGAATTTTCGTGTTACGAGCAACTCGCAGGAACGGAACTCGCTCGTAAGTCGGGGACTACCTGTAATCATAATTCGCTCCAGACCTGCAACAGCTACAAGGACTGGATATGAAGACATTTGAATGCAGTCTACAGTGAATGTATCTTACAACGACCGTGAGGCACTTTTTCCTACTTGTGAAAAATCTGGACCAACCTGATGTAAATCACAAACTGATACGACGCAAGACAGACGAGTTTTGGTGATTTAAAGTAATCGAGTAAATCAAAAAAACAAAAACCTCATTTATATAAGTGGCCAGCAATGCCCTTATGAAAACTTATTCAAAACAATAAATATTAAACTACTCTTAAGAGGAAGAATCACACACAGTACAGTATTATACTCAATCTTCACTTGTATTATTCAGTTATTACAGTTTTATTATAGCAGCATTACCTGGGCAGCTAATGGAATTGTGAACATATTTGTGCAACAAACCCTTCGTTTCGGATAGAGAAGCTACTGCAGTTGGTCTACAACCACACCCACAATGTTCCAACTATGGATATTTTCCTCTCTCTCGACACAAACCATTTTCTAAAAAGATTCCAGTATAGTTAAATCACACGCCCGTACATTCATGTTCCCTCTTTGACACCACATCCGTCGTACAACTCACTCAAGACTTTACTCAAAAATCCTGCTTCGTAGTGCAAAAAGCAAATTAGTGGGCTGCGAGTTGAATTAGCAGGAAGGAAGTTGCAGCTATTAGCAGCCCAGTCGAAGACGTTTAAAGGACTCGATAATGGCCGTGCCTCGTGGGGTTTCTGTGGGCGGGATCAGTTGATGCGTCTACAAGTGGGTCAGAAACATGTTTGAATAAGATACACCGTAGACAACACACGGTCAAAGCTTGCTCTTGTGTAAAATCATACCTTCTTCTTCTTTGCAAATATAAACGGATAAGCCACTGAACCACGAACGGCCATGTAACGGCGAAGGCCACACTGGCAGGTGAAATGTCAAAAGGCCACCAGGATGGTTTCTAGGCAACGGACGTTTACAAAGTGCAAATGTTTAACTCTGTTAAAAGCAGAACACATTAAAAACACCAATATGTATATGTAATCTAGTCTCATGATGTGTTTACCCAGTTCTTCTTCCCTGGAGGGGACACATGCGTGGGAGAAACAGCCACTGCTCTTGCCTGCAGAAACAAAGGAAATGGAAAAGTTTACTCAGAAATAAAACTCACTAACTTCTGATTGCACTCATGGTCTGATGTTTGCAGAGTCAAAGTACAAACCTCTTATCTACCGTTTTTAAAAAGCAAACAAAAACTGCATCATCGCTGAAACCAAAAACTGATCATATGAACGTTGTTTACAGTCTAAAAGTGACGTTCTTTACAAAGATGGAAATGTCCATCAGATGCTGGAACATATTAAATTACTAAATAATGTGTCTGTTGGTTCTTGATTAGGTCCACTGGACAGATTTTCATAAAACTCTAAAAGTAATTATTAGCTGTACAGTACTCCCTCGCTACTTCGCAGTTTGTTTATCGCAGACTCACTCTATCGTGGTTTTTCAAAACAAGAGTGGACATGACACACAACTGGCTGATTGATGGATGAGCCACATGATCGGCATGGAATTTTTATTTAAAATAAATTCTTTAAAATTATTTAGCGCCTGCTGCACCTTTGTGCAGCCCATACTGCAGGATAAAGTTCCTGCTGCAGCTGATCGCGTTTGCAGGTGGCAAAGAGCAGCGGAGACAGGGAGCTGAAATCATGACATTCTGTTTAGAGCGTTTAGTGTTTAAATACATTGGCCCTCATGCACGAAAATGTTCGTATTTTTATCCTAGATTCCTCCTACTTTTGTTCGTACGGAGCGTTCGTACGAACATGCCACGTCAGATCCAACAAAGTCTTCTATCCACAGGAAACGTGTGTAAATGGGTTGCGTAAATATGATGAATCCCACCTGTTCTATCAACCTGCGCGTGCTCGCGTAGAGGTCATTTACATAATTCCCACCCCTCAAAACACCATATAAGGCCACGTTTCCTGCCTTCTGACAGCAGGAAGTGTCCATTCATTCTAAATCAAGAAGTAAGAGGAACTTCACGCGTTCGGAGATCTGCTCTCAGTGGCGCTGTGGCTACCCCCCCACCCCCCCGCAAGTGTCGGATGGTCAAATATCTTTAATTTTACTGTGTTACATTATAGTTTCACTTATTCAGAAGAGTGGCACCGCTACCCCCCACCCCCCCGCAAGTGTCGGATGTGTTTTTCAACAGAAGCATTTTAAATTGTCTCGAAACTACAGTTAACATCATATTAATATTGTAGTGCATATGTTGTGTGTCCCGTGGGTCGTACAGTATCAGAAATCAAGAATAAATGGTTTGATCTGAAAATGGCTTCAAACAAACGTCTCGCCGCAGCACGGACAGGAGGTGGTCAGGAGATGATGGACAATAAATGCCACGCTGCGCAAGATGCCAACATGTTTTGCAGCACAAGCCCCACATCCTTTCTGTGCGATGTTGGAAACAAAAACCCCTGTTCCTGGACTCAGAGTGCACGTGTGTCGCAGAAAGTGGTCCAGACTGGTGGGTCTGCTGGTCTCACTGATCTAGACGCCTGCCCCCCCCCCCGCGCTTCTCCAGCTCGGTTCTTCAGTGCGCGCGGCTCACGGCTCCATCGCCTGCACAACGCGGCGCACGGAGCTGAGGGCGAGGTGATGGAGGCGGAGGAGGGGGGAAGAGGGGGCAGAAGCGCAGGTTCCACTCGGCTCGGAACGGATCGGTACTTTGGGCACTTCTTTTTTATGTGTGGCTGAGGGAGATGGACGCACGGCGGAGCGCGCGCTCAGCAGCTTCTCTCATGCGCGCTCCTCCTGGTCATCGCGCAGCCACATTCTGCAGGTTATATTTCGAATCAGATATAATAATCTATTGCTCCGATGGTGTTTGGCACAAGATCAGTCTTAATCCGTACTTGTTCTGCGGCGGTGTATGGGGATTTTATGTACCTGGGTGTTAATATGAGGAGCGGCTTTGATGACCAAGGGGAGCGCACGACTCACCTGCGCGACACACCAGACAAATTAAACTTAAAATTATAATTCTAATTCAAACAGAACCTATTGTCAAAAACAATTGTGGTGCGTGACTTTTTTAAACTCAAAATATTTTCTAAATAACGAAATATGAAGTTATTAGTGGAGAAATCCCGTCTGGATGACAGCAGACTGACGCTCCTAAAATATACGACAGGTCCGGACCACTCGTAAATTTTGTTCGTATCTGAAAAAAATCCTAGGATACGAAAACATTGTTGGATGCCACAAATGATCCTAAATCACTCGTACGAACAGTATAAGAACAAATCTGTGCGTACGAACGGTTCGTGCATGAGGGCCATTGTTTCTATAATGAGAGAATCTGCATGCACAGAAAGAGT
>JBBPBX010004223.1:10053-28980 GCA_038048925.1 Garcialebias charrua | reverse complement strand
CACAGTTATTAATTTATCAGAGTGAACTGAGCTACATCACAGGTTTGTCACTTCTGTGCCAGTTCAGCTTTTCCAGCAGGACGTTCTGTGATAACGGAGGATCAGAAACTTCCTGAACCATCAGAAATGTGTCAAAAATTTCCAGCAACATCCTCGAGAGAAACTCAACTTGATACTGCACAGAGGGAGGGAACGTTTGCTGCTTCAGTCTTGATATGCAGCGTTTTACCCAACATTTCCAACACCGTTTCAACTATTTCTGCTGGATTTCCATAAACATTGTACCGTATTTTCCGACCTATTAGTCGCAGTTTTTTTAACACTAGAAGTCCCAGAGAAGGGTCATTCAACATTTCTACCTTTGGAACCCAGAGACGGGTCGAGTGACCCGAAGGATTTTAGCTAACATCCTATAATGAGCTGTTAACAGGTGCTTTTGTTTTGTAAATAAGGCCATTACTGGCGCACCACAGGAGGGGGCACACTAATTTGACTAAGGCTGCGCTTTTTTGCGCAAGTGAACTTGGCTTCTAAATCCCCCGGTCCCTTTCAGTGGGCTACATATGTTGGTCCGTCACTTGACCTCAGGTCATGTGACCTATGTTGGTCCGTCAGTTGACTTCATGTTGTGTGACCTGTGCTGGTCCGTCACTTGACCTTAGGTCATGTGACCTGTGTTGGTCCGTCAGTTGACCTCAGGTCAAGTGACCCGTGTTGGTCCGTCAGTTCACCTCATGTCGTGTGACCAGTGTCGGTCCGTCAGTTGACCTCATGCCGTGTGACCTGTGTCTGTCCGTCACTTGACCTCAGGTCATGTGACCTGTGTCGGTCAGTCAGTTGACCTCAGGTCATGTGACCTGTGTCGGTCCGTCAGTTGACCTTAGGTCATGTGACCTGTGTTGGTCCGTCACTTGACCTCAGGTCATGTGACCTGTGTCGATCAGTCAGTTGACCTCATGCCATGTGACCTGTGTCGGTCAGTCAGTTGACCTCAGGTCATGTGATCTGTGTCGGTCCATCAGTTGACCTCAGGTCATGTGACCTGTGTCGGTCCCTCAGTTGACCTCATGTCATGTGACCTATGTTGGTCCGTCAGTTGACTTCATGTCGTGTGACCTGTGCTGGTCCGTCACTTGACCTTAGGTCATGTGACCTGTGTCGGTCAGTCAGTTGACCTCAGGTCATGTGACCTGTGTCGGTCCGTCAGTTGACCTTAGGTCATGTGACCTGTGTTGGTCCATCACTTGACCTCAGGTCATGTGACCTGTGTCGATCAGTCAGTTGACCTCATGCCATGTGACCTGTGTTGGTCAGTCAGTTGACCTCAGGTCATGTGATCTGTGTCGGTCCATCAGTTGACCTCAGGTCATGTGACCTGTGTCGGTCCCTCAGTTGACCTCATGTCATGTGACCTGTGTTGGTCCGTCAGTTGACTTCATGTTGTGTGACCTGTGCTGGTCCGTCACTTGACCTTAGGTCATGTGACCTGTGTTGGTCCATCACTTGACCTCAGGTCATGTGACCTGTGTCGGTACATCAGTTGACCTCATGCCGTGTGACCTGTGTCGGTACGTCAGTTGACCTCATGCCGTGTGACCTGTGTCGGTCCGTCAGTTGAACTCATGTCGAGTGACCAGTGTCGTTCCGTCAGTTGACCTCATGTCGTGTGACCAGTGTCGGTCCGTCAGTTGACCTCATGCCGTGTGACCTGTGTCTGTCCGTCACTTGACCTCAGGTCATGTGACCTGTGTCGGTCAGTCAGTTGACCTCAGGTCATGTGACCTGTGTCGGTCCGTCAGTTGACCTCAGGTCATGTGACCTGTGTCGGTACGTCAGTTGACCTCATGCCGTGTGACCTGTGTCGATCCGTCAGTTGACCTCATGTCGAGTGACCAGTGTCGTTCCATCAGTTGACTTCATGTCGTGTGACCTATGTCGGTCCGTCAGTTGACCTCAGGTCATGTGACCTGTGTCGGTCAGTCAGTTGACCTCAGGTCATGTGACCTGTGTCGGTCCGTCAGTTGACCTCAGGTCATGTGACCTGTGTCGGTCCGTCAGTTGACCTCATGTCGTGTGACCTGTGTCGGTCCGTCAGTTGACCTCAGGTCATGTGACCTGTGTCGGTCCGTCAGTTGACTTCATGTCATGTGACCTGTGTCGTTGTGTCAGTTGACCTCAGGTCATGTGACCTGTGTTGGTACGTCAGTTGACCTCATGCCGTGTGACCTGTGTCGGTCCGTCAGTTGACTTCATGTCGTGTGACCTGTGTCATTTTGTCAGTTGACCTCAGGTCATGTGACCTGTGTTGGTCCGTCACTTGACTTCATGTTGTGTGACCTGTGCTGGTCCGTCACTTGACCTCAGGTCATGTGACCTGTGTTGGTCCGTCACTTGACCTCAGGTCATGTGACCTGTGTTGGTCCGTCAGTTCACCTCAGGTCATGTGACCTGTGTCAGTCCGTCACTTGACCTCAGGTCATGTGACCTGTGTCGGTCAGTCAGTTGACCTCAGGTCATGTGACCTGTGTCTGTCCGTCAGTTGACCTCAGGTCATGTGACCTATGCTGGTACGTCAGTTGACCTCATGCCGTGTGACCTGTGTCGGTCCGTCTGTTGACCTCATGTCGAGTGACCAGTGTCGGTCCGTCAGTTGACTTCATGTCATGTGACCTGTGTCTGTCCGTCAGGTGACAGACAACAATAGGTCAAGCATGTTTTAGAACACAGCAATGGGCCACCTGCATGTGCCGGCACGCACCGTATATACATGCGCCAAGGACAAGGAGAGAGACTACTGGTAAGCAAAATAATTTATTTGACAGAACATCAAAGTTACAGGATAGTCAGCACAGCAGAATGAGACAATTTCATGCATAAAACTGTTCTGGAGCAGACAAAGCTTTCCGTTCAGTGGATGTCCCAAAATGTTCAACTGTGAGATAACTTCAGGGTTTGTTATGTGTGAATTCAGGTCAGGGCCTCTCTTCTGACTAAGGGGGGAAGTGCAAGCAGAGTCTTACTTACCTGGTGGAAACATTGGAATGCAGTTTGTGCAGTCTGGTGTGGTGGGGGTGTCTGAGTTGTGTGCACGCATATTTATAACAAAAGGCAGTTAATGGCCCACTAATGTGGACCCATTAATGGTTGGTTTGGACTAAGGGTCTTTTGACCCTCTTTCAGGACTTCTGGGGGGAGGTCGAAAATCCTGGGACTTCTAGTGTTAAACTAATTTTCATGTCCTGCGACTTATGGGGCAAAGCGACATATTTATGGATTTTTTCCCATATTTTTAGACCAATTTTTGGCTGAGATATGACCGTTTCCATTCATTCTGACAAAAAAAATGGAGCAGTACCACTTTCGGCCGCTAGGGTCCACCGACCGTTCCCAGCTCATGTGTCCGAAAAAAGCCTCCTCTGCTCGGACTCACTCTGTCGCAGCCCGGCCTCCTGAACTCTGGAGGTAGGTCTGAACTAGTGTTTGTTAGCAAAATAGCTCATGAACCACACGACAGATTTTGATGAAACTTACAGAAAGTAATCACTGGATGGATATTTACAACCCATTAGCTGTAGGAGATGTTTGAGCTAAAATTCGATTTATTTATAATTTATTTTCGCAGCGCGCGACCGTTTGGAAGACGTCAAAGCGAAACAATTTAAATCCAGCTGATTTGACCATTACGTGAATATATTAAGGAAAAGTTAAGCTAAGACACACTTTTACTATAATGTCAGCCAAAAATATTTTTAAGTGTTTATCTTGCTAATTTCAAAGAAATAAAGTGGTCCCACCCGCGCACGTGCACATAGCGAAACTACTTTTTAAATCCAGCTGATTTGACAAATACGTGCATTTATTAATGAAAGGTTAAGCTAAGACACATCTTTGCTATAATTTTCAGCAAACAAATAATTATTTTTACCGTGTTAATCTTGTTAAAGTCTTTCCGTGCACGGCCCTGTGGCCGCCATATGCAGCAGGGCGGCGACGCGTAACATAGGCGACGCGTCAGCGGTGACGCATAATAGATTCGACGTATACAGAGGTGCGACACGTTTATGGATTTTTCCAATTTATTGGACATATTGGGCTAAAGCGACTTATGGGGCGGAAATTACGGTACTGCTCTTACACCTTCCCCAAAGTCAAGCACTTTTTTGTGCAAATTCTCAATCTTTCCCAGCACTTTATTCTTGTAATAAATTAAATGTTTGTAGCTGTTCCCAACATGACATTTGCACTACCTTACCAAATAATGCTTTATAGAACTAATAGTACAGTAATCCCTCGCTACTTCGAGGTTTGTTCTTCGCAGACTCGCTCTTATTGGCGTTTTTCAACATAAGACTGGACATGACACACAATTGGCTGATTGATGGAAGTGCCGCACGATCGGCATGGGTTTTTTAAAATAATTTATTTTAAATGATTTAGCACTTGTGTGAGCCCACAGATGAGAGAGATGTTTCTTCCTGCAGCTAATCTCCGCTTTGCAGCGGAGAAGTGGGCGTGGCCGAGAGTGCAGAGGAGGCATAAGACTGAAATCATGACAGGCTGTGCTCTTTTAGAGCGCTTATAGTTTAGAAACATAGTTTAGAATATTGCAAGAGTGTGGGAAGAGTTTGAAACGCCTATACAGGTAGTCCTCGACTTATGACGGTCTTGAGTTACAACGTTTCGCGGTTACGACGCATCTCCAATAAAAAATTAAAAAATATGTATTTTGAAAGTTTATTTTGAAAAGCCGAGTTACGCAGTTTCCGGTTTTATGGCGTAAACGTAGCGGCGGAGGAATAGTGCACAGTAGTCTCTGAAAAAGCTAAGTCTGGTCCTCTGGACATTCAAAAAACAAAACAAAACTGAACTGTGAACACTAAACGAATACGGAGGATGGACCAAGCTGGACGGCGGTTTTACGTCGTAAACAAATGGAGAATACGGAGGAGGGATGGAGGAAACGGCTTCACCAGCATGCCAGTAGGAAATTAACTCTTTTTTTCCTTCATTATGGCTCTCAAATGTACGTGTTTTTTGATAATTATGTAGGGTACTGCGTTAGGATAGGCTAAGTGCTTGGTAAAATACAGTACTGTACGTATAATAATAATAATAATGAATTCAATTTATACCGCACTTTTCATTAATAAAAATCTCAAAGTGCTATAAGGTGCAGTACGTACGTATGTTCCGACTTATGTCAAAATTCGGTTTACGACGCCGCGTAGGAACGGATCTCCGTAAGTCGAGGACTACCTGTAATCTACTACTTTACTACTGTACTTGTGCTACTATTCCTACTTCACGGTTTTTCACTTATCGCGGGGCTTCAGGGTACGGATCCCCCGCGATAAACAAGGGGGTACTGTATTTTATTATCGAAATAAAAGGGTGAAAAACAAAAGACTTCCCAAACATGTCACTTATTTCAGCATTTACACCCAAAATCAGCTGTGTCTGATACAAGGAACAAACGATGTATTTAAATGAATTCATTGTGAAAAATGTAAAATAATTAGATAGGTAAGTTAAGTCTTTTAGGACCAAACTTTTTAAATGCTTATGTAGTTTTATAAGCCAATTATCCAACATCCATAAAGCATTTTTTACATCCAGTAACCCTGTTAATTGCACAGAAAGTCTGCTGTAAATTAAATTAAGACAGAATAATTAAACTAAACCCTAACCAAATGTTGCCTTGTTGAATGTGATTGATAAATCAATCAATCAAAACTTTATTTCAGACGCATATGGTCCATAGTAACAAACAAAACAAAAACAACCAAAAAAATAAAAAAGATATCAACAAGACACAGTAAAAACAGAATGTTCATCCATTGCCAAATTATTTAAGGCGCCAGTAATTCCACAGACTTGAATAGAACCTAACCGAGCTCTGTACGGGGTTGGTCAGAGTATAGATGATGCTATTTGCAGAGTTTGTTAGCCTACACATACATCTGTACATAAGGTTACGAAGCACAGCTGCACAAGTTGGTACATTGGCATTTGCAAACATCTGGCTGGCACTACTCCATCGCGGCACCTTAAGCAGCATCCTCATGCCATCATTGTATGCCACCTGTAGTTTATGCATACTGCTCTTTCTGTAATGCCGCCACAGGTGTGCAGTGTACATTGGGGTACAATATGTTTTGAAGAGTGCAGTTTTTACAGACACTGAGCACATAGAGAACCTCCGAAGAAGCACATTAGCTTGTACATATTGCATACAACGCTGCCTGTAAATGTCCCTGTCATCAGACAGGTCAGCGGTTATGTAATGTCCCAAGTATTTCACCTCCTCACTGACTTGGAGGATGTTGCCAGACAGAGTGAAGTCAGGGAAAGATAATTTAGTGTCCTCTTTGCTCCTGATAATCATGATGATACTTTTTATTGCATTATATTTGATGTCAAAGTCCAATCCATACTGAGAGCAAACCCTTAACAGTTGCTGCAGACCAGCACTATATGGACAGAATATCGCAAGATTGTCAGCATACATTAGGTGGTTGATGGTTCTATTGCCAACTCAACACCCAGTCCTGCATTGATTCAGCAGTTTAGATAAATCATCCATATACACGTTAAAAAAGCAAGGAGACAAAATGCTGCCTTGTCGCACACCATTACTCACATAAAACGACGATGATACAGATTTTCCCCATTTTATACACATAGACTGGTGAGCATACCAATACACTAAGATTCTCAAAAGATATATATTTTTTTAAATCCACTAACCATTTAGCTTTGCCAACTGCATCCCAGAAGCCAGGTCGCGGTATATCGCATGGTCCTATTGTAGCTTGTTTATAATAACTATAGAACTTGAGCATCATGTCATTGGAAGGCTGAAAGGGACCTGAGGACGAAACAAAAAGTCTGATTACACATAAATGTATCTGCAAAAAGCCACATGGGTGTAGGCCTGCAGGCAAAGCAGGCTTTGAACTGTTTGTTGTGATCCTGCTGCAGCAGTCTGGCCTGTTCAAGTGGATTAAGCTGCTGGGGCTTTGACACGGTTCTTGTCGCAGCTGCAGGCGGCTTCTTTACTCACCGCTCGGGGGTAAACTCCTGATCACTTTCACGGAGGCGTCGAACCTCACTTGGGTCAAACGCGTTTCTTCTTTGACGGGGACGCTCTCCACCTCCATGTTGTCTCTCCTAACAGTAACACAACACCTGCAGAATGAAAACCCCCACAGCCAAAAGACAAACACGAGTCCAGGTTACTGTTTGACACCAGCCTGTTTGTTTTGACCATTAGCCGGAGATTAAGCTAGTTGTGTATCTAGTGGGACGCTGACGTAGCGTCAGTGACGTAATTATTAAAGTTAACTGCCGTCATACAATTAAAACTCAACAGAAAAGCTCGGAATGAGTAATACTTACCTAAAGATTAATTTGTTTATCTATTCGTCAGAAGAAGGCAACTCGTCCTTAGCCCTAAACCAGACGCCATGAACATTAAAGCTGAGGGCGATTGCATTCTGGGAATTGTAGTTATCCAACAACGATCCTTTCGTCCACCTGAAAATGTAGTTTTAGGTTCAGCAAGCGAATTTTAAAAGGACACAAAAGTTATTAAACACAGAAAAGTTTGTTAGGATATGAAAAAAAGCAGATTTTTTTTCCCTTCATCTTCTTTCAAGCGTGGTTTAGGTGTAAGACTACATGTCCCATAATGCTCCAGTGAGCATCCTACTTTTGTCTGGCTGGAGAACGTGATATAGTAAGATCTCTTACTCGTGTTTGTTTTTCTATACTAAAAATTACAGTATTGCGATTTGGTTCTTGTTTTGAATATTATTTTGACATACAGTACACGGGTTTAGTATCAGTTTATTCATAACGACAATATACTTAATTACCTTTTGATGAACATAAAATTAAAAGTATTTGTTTTACTCAATCTGAATATTTTGATGTTGTTTAAAAAATACACAAAAGTCGAAAAACAACTAACAAAATCCTCCCCATTCCACCTACATTTCTCATCCTTTGGGCTTTCATTGGACACAGAGCCGCTGGTTAGATTTTAGAACCAAGATAAAATAAAATGTAAAACACTTTTCGTCAAAATAAACATGACGTGTGGCCGCAGAGAACGGGGACATTGATTTTTTAGATTGAGTGACTCCTCTTCTTTTACATACACGATCTTTGGTTTGAAATCGAGCCAGGAATCCTACAAAGCAGCCGAAGAGGAGTTTTTATTTTTTCTACGCAGAGCCGTTGTGGCTGCTGGTTGTTTCAATCGAAGGAAAAGGGAGGCAGAGGGAAAGGAGGCTCTGCAGGGAGAAATGTAAAGATGGCAGAGCTACAAATGTTGTTAGAAGACGAGATTCCGGCTGGTAAAAGAGCGCTCGTGGAGAGTTACCAAAACCTGACTAGAGTAGCCGACTACTGCGAAAACAATTATGTCCAGGTAAGTGACATTTCTTTTCTCTATCCGCCTTTTCTTCTTCTCGTAGCGAAACGCTTCGGATTGGACGCTTGTTGGGACAGGAAATGTGGGTAAAGAAACTAGTCTCGCGCATGAAAGGAGCTCTGAGCTGGAATAACACATTTGACGACGGTGCTTTTACGGCCGTGGGACATTTTGCCATCGTATCTCTGCGCCTACTGTTTATCAAATTATTCCGTTTACCCAGAGGGTGTGTCTACTTTTATGACCGCTCTGTCTCGGTTCAAAAACTGCCTCCACTAATGATGGAGAGGCCTGCATGGTTTACATGTTACAGCCACGAAACAATGCATTTCTACCTCTAGAAAAATACAGTTTTACGTGTACTGTATATAAAATTATTTTGTGGGAAGCCTACACGTCAGCTCTTTACTCTCCGTAAGGTCATTAAACTCACCATTTAATACCACAAAAACGGTCTCCATTGGGACCACATTACAGTACATGTACAGTGGTGGTAAAAATGCCTCTTATTGGACCTGTAAGCACTCAGTACCAATGCTGTAATGTCAGGGCAGGGCTTTTATTGTTTTAGATTTATTTTAATGTCTGTAAATGTATAAACTTAAGTATATTTGAGTAGAGTTTGTGTGCTGTGAGACAGAAAGGAATGTAAGTTAGGCAGGTTTATTTCCTGCTTTAACTTATTCATGGGAACAGAGTTGTTTTATTCACTGCTGTCTTTTAATTTATTTTCAGGGGAAATGCAGCTTATATGAAACATTCTGCTTAGTTTTTATTTTAAGGAATCTGGGCAGCTGTCATGGTGCAGATTTGGACAAAAACACATCGCTTTGTGCCATAAACCTCTTTCTTAGTTTTTTTTTTTTTAAGTACAGTACAAACTCGAACAGAAATCCTGCACAGAGCCTTTTTGTTTAGTTTTTTTCCAACAGGAACCCACCATATCAGCTACAACAGGCGTGTCCAGTCCAGCTGTACTCTCCAAAGACTGTAATTTAGTTTCCTTCCTCATCCTCCTCAGCTTTGACAATGAAGTCACAGGCAGACATTACAGGACGGAGTTAGGACAACTTTTTTAAAATCTCTGATAGAAGCAGATTTTTGTTCCAAAGGCTCTCCCCCCCCACACACTTTATGGTTCCATGTGCTGATGGTGCAGCAGAAAATAAAACATTTGGTGAAACTAGATGTTGGAGTTTCCTTGTTCGGGATTCACCAGAGTTGTAACGTGAGACTGGGAGCGTTGCAATCTGGTTTCCCACCATGATGCAATATTGAAAAAACTGTCTGTTTGGACTCCTGTTTGGGAATATTTGTTACTGTCCATGTTAATGTTTAACATTGTGATTTTATATACTGATTTATACTTTAAACTGCAGAAAATAATGTGCAGTTTCCATAATATTTCCCATCTTTATAGCTGGCCACCATTCTAAATTTAAGACTAGCATTCCCTGCAGGAATCCATATCACCCGCCACCTTCAGTGGAGTCATGGCCAATTTGGTGAAATCTTGTAAATTATTTTATGCAGTACAGGTAGTTCCCGACTTACGAACGAGTTCCGTTCCTACGTGACGTCGCAAGTCTAATTTCGTCGTAAGTCGGAAAATACATCCAAACTGCACCATATACTCACAATTCTGTATTTTACCAAGCACTTAGCCTATCCTAACACAGTACCCTACGTAATTATCAAAAAACACATACATTTGGAGCCATAATGAAGGGAAAAAAGTTACTGTATTCGTCGGTGTACTGTATAATACGCACTTTTATTGCTCATTTGAATATCCTGCGTATTATACACCGAAGCGTATTATCTATGGATTTTTTCCCATATTTTTAGACCCATTTTTGGCTCTGATATCGCCGTTTTTCATTTTGGCCAAAAATGGTGCAGTACCAGTTTTGGGCGCTAACGCTAATGCGCCCTGTAGTCTGTTTACCTGCAGACTGTACCAAAAATGGTGCAGTACCAGTTTCGGCCGCTATGGGCGCTATGGGCAGCAGCAGAGGACTCAGAGAGCGAAGAGGAAGAGGGCCACTTCCAGACGTTTCTAGCTCATGTGTCCGAAAAAAGCCTCCTCTGGTCGGACTGACTCTGTCGCTGCCCGCTCCCTGCTCTGGATGTAGCTGCAATTAGCTGTGAGGTTCGCTGTTTTTGTTTGCAAGATACCACTCATAAACCACACCGCAGATTTTTAAATCCAGCTGATTTCACATTTGGTTAAGCTCAGGAGCCCGTTTGCTATAAAGTCAGGTAAGAAATATATTTTTAAGCGTTTATTTAGCTAAATTTAAAGAAATAAATCGGCAAACTATTTTTTAAAATCCAGCTCAGACCAGCTGATTTCACATTTAGTTAAGCTCAGGAGACCGTTTGCTATAAAGTCAGCTAAGAAATATATATATTTTTAGGTGTTTCTGTACGGTAGTTTTATTTTAATTAATTCAGCTCTTGCTGCGCAGCAAACCGTTTCTGGGTGCGAGCATCGTGTTGTTTACGTTCAAAATTCAGCTCATTTGTAATAATTTATTAACAAAAATTAAACCGAGACACGTTAACATATATATTCAACTAACAAATGTATATGTTTTAGGTGTTTCTGTACGGTAGTTTTATTTTAATTAAATTCAGCTCGCTCCAAACCGGGCCTGTGGGCCTGTTGTGTGTGTGCACGCATCGTGTTGTTTACATTTTAAATTCAGCTGATTTGTAATAATTTATTAACAAAAATTAAACAGACACGTTAACGTATATATTCAGCTAACAAATATATTTTTGGGCGTTTCTGTAGTTAAATTTTAATTAAATTCAGCTCGCGCTGCACAATGGACCGCATTTCTGGGTTGTCTCATCGGTGACGCGTAACGTCAGCGGTGGATGACGCGTTACGTCGGCGTCGGGGGAAGGTTTGGCGCCATCTAGTGGCCATAAAAAAGACTGTCACGGCAGCGCGTATTCTACACTGAAGCGTATTATGTACGTTTTCTTCTGATTTATTTCCAAAAATTGGACAAAGCGTATTATACACAGGAGCGTATTATACACCGATGAATACGGTAAAAACCTACTGGGAGCTGGTGAAGCCTTCCTCCGCCTGTTAGCATGTTAGCTTGGTGTTCCTCCAACATCTGAGGCTGCCTGAAGTTTGCGCGGTCAAGACTGTTTACAGTAAGGCTTGTAAGCATCTTAGCTCCATACATTTGGAGCCATAATTAAGGGAAAAAAGAGTTAATAACCTACTGGGAGCTGGTGAAGCCTTCTTCTGCCTGTTTGCATGTTAGCTCGTTCTTTCTCCAAACTTTGCAGCTGCCTGTAGTTTTCCATTGCTTCGCGCGGTCCACAGCTTTACAGTAAGGTTTATTAGCATTTTAGCTCGTTCCTCCTCATCGGTCTGCCGGTCCAAGGTCTGCAGGTCTGGCCCTCTGCCGTCAAGCTACTGCTTGCTGTCAAAACCGGAAGGAACTCGGCTTTCAAAGTAAAAATTAAAAAAATAATTTTTATTTATTTATTTATTTTTAATGGGAGATACCTGACGTAACTGCGAAACGGCGTAAGTCGAGGCCGTCGTATGTCGAGAACTACCTGTATTGCCAGAAGTGTTGGCGTTTTGAAGTACTTGTTCACTCTCGGCTACTACCACACCAAATATTTGCTCGACGTCTGTAAAATCAGCTGTTTATCTAGCCATTTTGTGCTAATGACGCATGCACGCTAGGGCCGAACAATTAATTGCATTTGCAATAATATCGCAATATGATAAAATGAGATTTTCTAATCGCGATGGTTGCAATTTGACTGGTCACGTGACACAAATCTTTATCAACACTTAAAAAAAACACCACAAAGACATTTGCGATGGTTGCATGGCTAGAATGACAACAACCATTGCTTCAACGTCAAGTAAGCAAAGTATCAGCCGACAGGGATCACTGACCGAACTGTTTGAACTTCAAACAGTAAAAAAAAATGTATATCGTTCCTTAATCAATTCACGAAATGGTCAAATCTGCTGGATTTAAATTGCTTCGGTTTGACGTCTTACAAACGGTCGCATGCTCTATGAAAATAAATTATGAATAAATCTAATTTGATCTCAAATGTCTTATACAGGGCAACAGTTTGTAAATTAAACCCATATAATTACACTCTGTAAGCCTAAAAAATATCCGCCGAGTGGTTTAAGAGCTATTAATTACGATATACACGGAAATAAATCGAAGCTAACTCGACACGGTTGCGTCTCTAAAAAAACAAATTTTATCTCAAATGTCTTATACAGGGCAACAGTTTGTAAATTAAACCCATATAATTACACTCTGTAAGCCTAAAAAATATCTGTCGAGTGGTTTAAGAGCTGTTTATCTAAACAGTAGGTATCTGTTTACGGTAGCTAACTGCTAACAACAAAGCTAAAAGAGCAATTTTTTTAGCTCTAAATATCTTCTGCAGCTAACAGTTTGTAAATGACCACCAAATAATTACGCTCTGTAAGTTTCAAGAAAATCTGTGGTGTGGTTTATGAGTTATCTTGCTAAAAAACACAGCTAACAACACAGCTAACAGCAGCTACATCCAGAGCAGGAGCCCGGGCAGCGACAGAGTCAGTCCGAGCAGAGGAAGCTTTTTTCAGACACATGAGCTAGAAACGGTCTGTGTACTCTCTGGAAGTGTCCCCATAGCGGACAACAGTGGTACTGCACCATTTTTTGCCAAAATGAAAAACGGTCATATCTGAGTCAAAAATGGGTCTAAAAATATGGGAAAAAAATCCATAAATATGTTGCTTCGGCGTATAAGCCGTAGGACATGCAAATTAGTAAAAAAACAGCGACTTATATTTCGAAAAGTACGGTATGTCACTTTCATTTAGCAACGCTTGTGCTTGGATTCCTGGAGCAGAAAGAGACTAAATTAATGCTGAAAGTTAGTCAGCAGATATACAGGTAGTCCTCGACTTACGAACAAGTTCTGTTCCTACGCACCGTCGTAACTCGAAAATCATCGTAAGTCGGAAAATACGTCAAAACGGCACCTCATACGTACAGTACTGTATTTTACCAATCACTTAGCCTATCCTAACATATTATCCTTCATAATTATCAAAAAACACATACATTTGGAGCCATAATGAAAGGAAAAAAGAGTTAATAACCTACTGGAATGCTGGTGAAGCCTTCATCCGCCTGTTAGCATGTTAGCTCGTTGCTAAGCTGTAGCCTCTCTGTCTCGTAAACCTCCGGTCCAAACAAAGGTCTCCTGTACTTTTCCACGTGCGGTCCAGAGTTTTACAGTAAGGTCTGTTAGCATGTTAGCCCCTCCTAACCTCCTCTGCCTCCGGTTTGCCTGTAAACAATGAGGTCTCCTGTAATTTTCAGTTGTAATCCTCCACCCGTGGCCACTAAGGTACACTCTACCCACTCCCTCCTGTAAATCTCCGCCTCCGCTGATTTTTGGTACCATATTTTTTGGTGTAAAGGCGCATAAACCGTGTAACTCAAAACAATGCTTTTCAATGGGAGGGCGTTCGTAACCGCGAAACGTCGTAAGTCGAGGCCGTCGTAAGTCGAGGACTACCTGTATTTTGTGGCTGCAAATGGGACCTAGTTTTTTTTATTTGCTGCAGTTTTGCTCCAGAAGAGCAGAACTGTGCAGCGTTTTTTTAAAATTTGATTCCCCAAAATAGCAACAAGAGAGCCTCAGCCAAACAAAAGATCTGTAATTGTGCCAAAAACCATCTTTTCTGGCTTGGGTTGACACCTTTGTAGAGCCGAGGATAAAGAATGGAGTCAGGAGTGGGTGATGATTCTTTTGTACAGATTTTTATTGAATTTAGCTCTAAATTGTAGCTTTGTGTAACAGATCTGTCCCCGTGTTTTGCAGTTCAAAGTGCTGACACACAAACGGCAGGATTTTTGCCCTCTCTGTGCACGTTGGGAGCTCTGTACATGAAGTGTCACACTGTCCACGGGGTGTTTCTCCTCCTCTGCTATAGATGCCGACCGAAACACGCACTCCTCAACATGTCTCGGCTTGAGTCGGCTCGTCCTCTTCTTGACACTCCTTCACATTTCTTCTTCTCCTGCTCCGTGTTCCTGTCACGGAGGCTTTGCTGCTGCAGCTCAGCAAGCTCAAACAGATGGCGTAACCAAACCCAGATCTCTGCCCCACTTTCCCAACTGGTTTTTGTGACTTTTGTTTGTGCAACAGAGGGTTTTGAATTCTGTGTGTGTGTGTGTCATATGACACACAGACGGGTCAGAGTTCTGTTTCCTGTTTGCCCTGCTGACTCTGAAGATTGGCTCCCTGGAAATGCCTTTTCTCTTTGTCAGGAAGTGGCTTAATAATAGACAGGAACCCTGTTTCTGTTTGACGCCTACACACAGGTTTCTCTGATCAGGGTTGAATTTTAATATTTAAACCGTGTCCTGTTTTTTTTTTTTTTTTTGCTGCAGATTGAATTTTTTTAATGCAATGTGTTTGTGTCTGTGACAAGGGCACACAGTATGCAAAGTGGGCCACCTGGTCATGTTGACAGGATACACTTTTAACTGTGATGGTGCTGAACTTCAGACAAATTATAAAAATCATCAAGCGTTATCAAATAGGCTGATTGATTAGTTGAGTTAGAACTATTTCTTAACTATATGTCAAAATTCAAGGGCATCTTAATAAATTTAACTTGTTTTTTAATGCTGATTAATGGTCAGTCTTGTTCAACATGCAAGAGTTCAGAGGCTGAATAACCCAGAAATGTTTAAAATTAGAAATTATCCTAGGTTTGTAGGTTGGGAGGTATTAGGTTTAGCAGGTCACTGTGCAGCCTGCTCTTAAAGGTATAGTTCAAACATTTTGAAGTGTTTTTCTTTATGTAGAAAGGAATTACAACTATGCCCTTTAACCTTTAACTTTTAATGTACAATAGGTGTCGGATAAAAATAAAAATAAACTTTCCCGCAATTAGCGTATTTTCTGGCATAAAATTCTCTCCTGATTATGTCACATAAGTTAAAAAAAAGCAACTTAAACATGTCTAGTGTTTAATGTTTACACAAGACATGGTGTATTCAACATATCATGACAGATGTTCTATCAGCAGCTGTTTTAGGGTTAAGTTTTGGAGTTTTGATCCCTGATTTCATGTAAAGTTAGCATCTGAGCTTCATGTAATGACTATTTTCACCTTGAGTGTGTGCTACAACTTATGACAACAAATGGGAGTTTTTGCTTGACAAGTCTTTCTGCTGAGCTAAGATTGATCTGTGTAGGACTAGACAACATTTTCTGGTATTAAAGAATAGTTTTTTTAATTAATTTTTAATGGATCAGAGAGTTTTTCTTCAGAGATTTTGAACTGATGTTTTTTTAGATGGCCGTCAGAATTGGGTAAAGCTTAAAGAGCGGAACGGTTTCCCTGATGTGGCGCCTGGTAAACGGTAAAGAAGAATAGAGAAAAGGAAGTGTGATGTGGTAAACCAGAAGGTCATTAGCGAGATGAAGTGCAATGCTGCAAGATGAGGGCGGGCATGTGGCATCGCTGAGCTAACATGATGCTCACGACTCGTTTATTTTTCACTCTTAATTTGTTGTTTCTTTTTTACTGTACCTCTTAGGTTTGTTATTAATGTGGACTTGGGGGAATGAATACTTTGGAGGAGAATCTTTTTCATTAAATTGCTGTTTCAGCTAGCAGAAAACCTCTTCATCTTCCTGGTCAGTTTAACCCGCCCGCAATGTGAAAATCTTCAAAGTAGCCATGTTCTATTGTATATATTTTAAGGCTTTAGAAGCCGTTCACATACTCTTTCAATGTTCTAAACTTACACCTACTAGTTTTAACAACGTACTTCTATGTAGCTACTAAATTTTTCTTACCAGCGCGTCTCTGCTCGGAGGTTCTCATGGGCCGGTTGAAAGAGATAAAAAAAAAAAAAAAATCCCTATAGGCTCCAGAAACGGCCCTGGACCTACAGCGGTGCGTCTCGTTGGCAGGCTACCTGCTCTCAATATTTTCCGATGGGTCTGGTTCTGGTCTGGTTCTGGTCTGGTGGGTTTTGTGCGGCTCTGCATCAGCTCGGCGCAGAAGTCCCTAATAATAAACGCCAAACTTTTTCCGATCGGATCAAAACTTTCCCTCTAGTATTTCAGCAGAAGGAAACTGCACTTCTGGGCGGTGCCCTGTTGGCTTCTGGGAAATGTAGTCGTTATGAGTGGGCATACTGTACAGCAGGGGTCACCAACGTGGTGCCCGCGGGCACCCGGGTGCCCCCAAGGACCATTTGAGGTGCCCCCGGACCTGTTCTAAAAATAGCACAACTCACTACTAAGCTGCATTTAAATTTTCATTTTATTCAGTTGTTATTCTTTTTTTGTATTTATATAAATTTTAAAATGTCTATCTTAAAATATGTTCTTAAAAATATGTTTATTATACATTTTTTTCAATTTACGCTTTGTTATTTCCTAAGAGTTTATCAAACTGGTGCCCTTTGTATGACTCCGTACCCACGAAGTAGCTCTCAGTTTCAAAAACGTTGGTGACCCCTGCTGTACAGTGTAGGCCAGGGGTGCTCACACTTTTTCAGCATGCAAGCTACTTATAAAACAACCAACTCAAAATGATCTACCCACTACAAAAATGCAAAACGTATAACTATCTTCAAATGTATTGAGGATTGTTTTTATGTACAATGTATGTTGATGTACCTTGCATAACTGAATAAGCCAATATTGCACAACACATATAATAAATAATTATTGCATTTTTTTGTAATGACCTGAGTTTACTTTGATGACTTGCACAGCACTGAATTGAATCAGCCAGGGATGCATAGTCCAGACAGTAGCTGCTGACAGCCAGCCTCAAGCACATTTCCAAATGTTCATCAGTCATGGTCAGGGGTCTGCAACCTGCGGCTCTGGATCCACATGTGGCTCTTTGGTCCATCCACAGCGGCTCTTTCAAGCTTTGACCAAAACTAACATAAAACTGAATTTTATAGGATGTTGTACCCACAACAAAAAATGACTAGTTTTAGCTGTTTTTCTGTCATTTCCTTTGCAAATATGTGGACACTAGTACAAATACACAGTACATGTAAATTATACTCCTTTAACTTCATGCTTTTTTTCTTCTTTAAAGTAGGATACTGAATTTCTCCACAATTAAAAAAACAACAACACATAAGCCTGAACTGTTCATGGTTTGTTTTACAAAAAAAATAAAAATAATTTATTTTACAAGAATCCAGCCTTCTGTGATAGACTTGCAACCTGGATATGAGCACCAGTGATCCCCCACAACCCAGAAAGTAAAAAGCAAGTAAAGATAATGGATGGTTGGATGGAATCCAGTCTTTTCTTTTGTTTCAAAAATATCAATAAATGTTAACAATCATTAGATGTTTTTAGTTTTATAACTACCGTAAAAATCGGGGTATAACACGCAGTTGTTTTACTCATTTGAATGTGCAATGGGAAGTGCAGTACCACTTTTGTCTGCTAGGGGGCCACTTCCAGACAGTTTCTACCTCATGTGTCCGAAAAAAGCCTCCTCTGGTCGGACTGACTCTGTCGCTACCTGCCTCCTGCTCTGGATGTAGCTACATTAGCTGTGTTGTTAGCTGTTTTTTTTAGCAAGATAACTCGTAAACCACACCGCGGATTTTCTTGAAACTTACAGAGCATAATTATTTGGTGGTCATTTACAAATTGTAAGCTGTATAAGACATTTGAGATAAAATTCAATTTTTTACAATTTATTTTAGTAACGCACGAGACGGGTTTGGAAGAAGTCAAACCGAAACAATTTATAATCAAGCAGATTTTACTATTTCGTGAATTGATTAAGGAACGGTTAAGCTCAGGAGCCTTTGTGCTATAATGTCAGCTAAGAAATATATTTTTTCTCGCAAAGAAATAATTGTTTTTACCGTGTTAATCTTGTGAACTCCTTCGGTGCTCGCTCGCTTCTGTGGCCGCCATTTTCAGCAAGGCAAATGAGGCGCTGACGCGTCGTGTAGCGGTGACGCATAATAGATGCGCGTTACACGCCGAAGCATGTTATTTATGGATTTTTCCAATTTATTTACAATAATTTGACAAAGCGTGTTATACACAGGAGCGTGTTATACCCCGATTTTTACGGTAAACGCTTACTGGCCAGAAAACCTCCCTCTAACAAACTTAAAGGTATTGTGACATGATTTTATAAATTTGAATATTTGTCAGAACATATATATCTTATATCATTGAGCTCTGTTCGTTTTTGCAAAATAAATTATAAATATATTAAATTTTTATTCCAAGTTATGGTAGTTTTTTTCTCTGGGATACGCCCCTAAAAATCTGCGCATTTCCGCAAAAACTTCATTGTGACGTGCCTACGTGACTACGGGAAGGCACGCTCCAACGTGCATTTAAATAATAATGGGGAGCATGTCCGATTGCGTCTGAGATATATCATTTTAAGACAGTAAATCATC
>JBBPBX010004222.1:57387-77936 GCA_038048925.1 Garcialebias charrua | reverse complement strand
AAATGACTCTCAGTAAAAGACTCAGTAAATGACTCAGTAAAAAACTCAGTAAATGATTCTCAGTAAATGACTCTCAGTAAACGACTCGCAGTAAATGACTCAGCAAAAGACTCTCAGTAAAAGACTCTCAGTAAAAGACTCTCAGTAAATGACTCTCAGTAAATGACTCTCAGTAAATGACTCTCAGTAAATGACTCTCAGTAAAAGATTCAGTAAAAACTCACAGTGAAAAAAGACTCAATAAATGACTCTCAGCAAAAGACTCAGTAAAAACTCACAGTAAAAAAGACTCAGTAAATAACTCTCAGTAAAAGACTCATTAAATGACTCTCAGTAAATGACTCTCAGTAAATGACTCTCAATAAATGACTCTCAGTAAATGACTCAGTACAAAACTCAGTAAATGATTCTCAGTAAAAGACTCGCAGTAAATGACTCTCAGCAAAAGACTCTCAGTAAAAGACTCTCAGTAAAAGACTCTCAGTAAATGACTCTCAGTAAATGACTCTCAGTAAAAGATTCAGTAAAAACTCACAGTAAAAAAGACTCAATAAATGACTCAGCAAAAGACTCAGTAATTGACTCTCAGTAAAATCTCTCAGTAAATGACTCTCTGCAAAAGACTCAGTAAATGACTCTCAGTAAAAGACTCTCAGTAAAAGACTCGCAGTAAATGACTCTCAGCAAAAGACTCTCAGTAAAAGACTCTCAGTAAATGATTCTCAGTAAAAGAATCAGTAAATGATTCTCAGTAAAAGACTCGCAGTAAATGACTCTCAGCAAAAGACTCAGTAAAAGACTCTCAGTAAAAGACTCTCAGTAAATGACTCTCAGTAAATGACTCTCAGTAAAAGATTCAGTAAAAACTCACAGTAAAAAAGACTCAATAAATGACTCAGCAAAAGACTCAGTAAATGACTCTCAGTAAAAGACTCGCAGTAAATGACTCTCAGCAAAAGATCTCAGTAAAAGACTCTCAGTAAAAGACTCTCAGCAAAAGACTCTCAGTAAAAGACTCTCAGTAAAAGACTCTCAGCAAAAGACTCTCAGTAAAAGACTCTCAGTAAAAGACTCTCAGTAAATGACTCTCAGTAAATGACTCTCAGTAAAAGATTCAGTAAAAACTCACAGTAAAAAAGACTCAATAAATGACTCAGCAAAAGACTCAGTAAATGACTCTCAGTAAAAGACTCGCAGTAAATGACTCTCAGCAAAAGACTCTCAGTAAAAGACTCTCAGTAAATGACTCTCAGTAAATGACTCTCAGTAAAAGATTCAGTAAAAACTCACAGTAAAAAAGACTCAATAAATGACTCAGCAAAAGACTCAGTAAATGACTCTCAGTAAAAGACTCTCAGTAAATGACTCTCAGTAAAAGACTCTCAGTAAAAGACTCGTAGTAAATGACTCTCAGCAAAAGACTCAAAAAAGGCAGCTTGACTTTGAAATGAAAAAGCATTCCTGCTAAACCATTTTAGTTTTAATTTCGTCTCATAACCGCTTCCATAAATTACTCTCAGTAAATGATTCTCAGTAAAAGACTCAGTAAATGACTCAGTAAAAAACTCAGTACAGTAAATGATTCTCAGTAAATAACTCTCAGCAAAAGACTCAGTAAATGACTCTCAGTAAAAGACTCTCAGTAAAAGACTCAGTAAATGCCTCTCAGTAAATGACTCTCAGTAAATGACTCTCAGTTAATGACTCTCAGTAAATGACTCTCAGTAGACCATAAACAGTTTCCAGGCAGAGTAAAGCTGAACATAAACAATGCCTGTGCTGTAATTATCAAACTCATTAGTAGCCTGACAGTGCTTGGGTTCATATGCTGAAATACTCTCCTTGGAAACCATTTTCCAAGCTGGCAACTCCCCCCACAATCTCCCCTTGTTCTCCCTGGAAGATGTCCTTCTCATTACTTCAGGCTGCCACATGTGTACAACATGTAGCCACTATGTATCTTTACATTTTTTTATGCTGTCCTCTTTTTCCTGGCTCCATAGTTTATCCCTTTTCACTGTTTGCTTTTTTATTATTTATTCATGTATATGTTTTGGCACAGATTTACGTAAGGGCACAGTTTGAATACGATCCCTCCAAAGATGAACTCATCCCCTGCAAAGAAGCCGGTATTCGTTTTCGGATGGGCGACATCATCCAGATTATATCCAAGGACGACCACAACTGGTGGCAGGGAAAGTTGGAGAACACCAAGAATGGCACAGCAGGCCTTATCCCGTCGCCCGAGCTGCAGGAGTGGCAAGTACACTCGACACATTGTGACATAATCCATGGGGGAATGGAAGACAAAAAAGATGTTTCCTCTAAAACTGTTAATGTACTACGTTTTTAAAAAAAAGTGTAAAATGCTTTATGATGGTCAAAATATAACAATAATTAAATAACAATAAGATCAAAATAAAAAAATTACCGTATTTTCTGGCCGAAAAGTCGCACCACCCGATAAGTCGCTTTGTCCAATTATGTCCAATAAAGTGGAAAAATCCATAAACGTGTCACACCTCCATATATGTCGCATCTTTTATGCGTCACCGCTGATGCGTCGCCTATGTTACGCGTCACCGCCCTGCTGCATATGGCGACCACAGGAGCGAGCGAGCACGGAAGGACTTTACAAGATTAACACGGTAAAAACAATTATTTGTTTGCTGAAAATTATAGCAAAGATGTGTCTGAGCTTAACCTTTTCTTAATAAATTCATGAAATGGTCAAATCAGCTGGATTTAAAGAAGTAGTTTTGCCATGTGCACGCGCGCGGGTGGGACAGCTTTATTTCTTTAAATTTTAGCAAGATAAACGCTTAAATATATATATTTGTTAGCTGACATTATAGCACAAGTGTTCCTGAGCTTAACCGTTCCTTATTGAATTCACGTAATGGTCAACGCTGGATTTAAATTGTTTCGCTTTGACGTCTTCCAAACGGTGGCGCGCGTTGCGAAAATAAATTCTAAATAAATCGAATTTTAGCTCAAAAATCTACAGCTAACAGTTTGTAAATGTCCACCTAGTAATTACTTTCTGTAAATTTCAACAAAATCTGTCCTGTCGTTTATGAGCTACTGTATTTGCATTCATTCATTCATTCAACCTTTATTTAGTCAGGTAAATCTTTTGAACCTCATGGGCTCATTTACGAAAGCGACCTGCTAAAACTAAAGAACAATGAACAGCAATGGTAGAATTTCCTTAAACAATAAACAAACAAACAATAAACAATAGAAAACAAAAGAGAGAGAAAATATATATATATATATATATATATATATAATATACATATATATATATATATATATATATATATATATATATATATATATATATATATATATATATAATATATATATATATATACATATATATATATACATATATATATATATATATATATATATATATATATATATATATATACATATTCCTCCCCTTAACGAAGTATCAAAAAACTAGCAAAACATTATAAGGTATATGTATAAAATCAAAGACAGGAACAAATCTGCATTGGTTTTTGCCAGGATTCCAACAGATTCTGAAATTTGCAAAATAGTACCTGCTAAAAACAAGGAGCTACAAGCTAACCGCTACACATCTACGTTGCTAAAATATCTAATTTTAGCTCTAAACATCTCCTACAGCTAACAGTTTGTAAATGTCCACCCAGTAATTACTTTCTGTAAGTTTCAACAAAATCTGTCCTGTGGTTTAGTAGTTCATACCTCCAGAGCAGGAGGCCGGGCTGCGACAGAGTAAGTCCGACCAGAGGCGTCTTCGGTCGGACACATGAGGTGGGAATGGTTGGTGGACCCTAGCGGACAAAATTGGTACTGCACCACTAGCGGCCGAAAGTGGTACTGCACCATTTTTTGCCTAAATGAAAAACTGTCATATCTGAGCCAAAAATTTGTCCAAAAATATGGGGAAAAATCCATAAATATGTCGCTTTGCCCCATAAGTTGCAGGACATGAAAATTAGTTTAAAAAAACTGTGACTTATAGGCCGGAAAATAAGGTATGTATGCCTTTACTTATTAAAACACACAGTCTCCTTCTCAAAAGAGACCAGTTTCAAGTGAACGTATGAAATACAAATCTAGTCAAATAAAATACAAATCTAGTCAAAGACAAATACAGCTGATATAATACATACTGCAGTTTAAACAGAAGAACCAGACTGTTCCTGCTATTTTTTTTTATTTTTTACATTTTATAAATGTATTAATTTTAAAATGCAATACAAAACAATCCCATAAACGATAAGAATACTAAATATAAAATGAAAGGAAGCAGAAAGAAGAAAAAAATCTTATTATATCTGCCCCTTTTTTTGAACAATCAGTTCAAACAATAATAATAGTAACAGAACAAAATGAATAAATCTTTCTAATTTTTCTAACTCTAATACAATACACATTAAGCTACTTCATTTTTTTTTAACAATTTAGTTTTGATCATTTTCTTAAATGTACACATTGACTTGGCATTTTTAACATCACTCTCCAAACAATTCCACAATCCAATTCCCTGGGTTGAGGTAGACCGTCCCTTCAAACTAGTTCTGTATTTTGGTTTTTCAAATATCTCTGTCCCCTTGAGATTATAACAACTTTATAACAAGACACCTGTTCAGTTTTACTGGAAGCTGGTGTCTATCTTCAGTGGGCAAGAGGCAAGTAACACCCTGAACAGGTCACCTCTTTATCACAGAATTTCAAGTCCTGCTGTGGCTTATTCCAAAATCAAAGTGAGGGTAAATAAGAGAGTCTTTTTTCCCATGCCCCAGTTTCGGAAGTACATGTACCAATATTATGGTCAAAGTTATTTAGGACTTTGAACATAGGTTGTGGTTGCTTTTGACATACATGTGAATAAATTAGTTGGTAAAAGGCCATGGTTGGATTCATAAAATAAATTATCCCAATGCAAAAGTCTGCTTGGGCAGTGATGCAGAGGACAGTGGTAAGTGAAGTGTTGACATTTTGTTATGAATTTTTGTTCTCTATGGTAAACAGCATCCAAAAGAGTTGGTTAATAGGTGTGTTTATATAAACCTTGTCACCATGAACAACGGCTGAAACAAGCTGTTTCTTCGCATTAAATTAAAAATGTGATTTCATTATTTAAAGGAATTAAATTTGTATTTCACTTTTTAATTAATTTTTTTTTCTTCAAAACGTCAATTCATATGAGACACAAGAAAGATATTCACCAATTACTGTACAATAGCATGATATTGGATGGAAGAAGCACATGAATTAAGGGCACCTTCTGTAGATTTTCTTTTGCCTGAAAATAACATACCATTACCGTAGTTGCTGGAGGTATCTTCCTGTTAAGAGGGAGTTTTTCCTTTCCACTATTGCCATTGTGCTTGCTCAGGATGGGAGACTGTGATGAAGTGAAGATTCAATGAGTCCACTGGCTTCCTTACTTATAGAGAACTTCACTAATTGGCTTTTTATATATGTGAATGTTTCTGTAAAGTGCTCTGGGACAACTTTGTGAATTGGCGCTATATGGTAAATGAACTGCTCTTATATTAACGCCTTTCTATCTTATCAAGAAATTCAAAGTGCTTTATACAACAATCTGTGTCCTCATTTACGCATTTATACAGCACTCTACTAGAACTCTACAAAGCTAATTGAACAAATTATTCTAAAGAGACTAATCAGCACTTTATCACATTCATACACCGATGAGACACACATCGGAGGCAATGAGAGGTTCAGTGTCTTGCCCAGGGACACTTCAGCATGTGACTGCTCCCAGTTTAAGACCAGGGCAACCGTGTTAGTGTAATAGTAAACCACTGTATCATCTGCATAAAGATTCATAAATGTTTCAGTGACATGCTGTCTAACGTTGTTAATGCACATTTTAAAGTAGGTCTTAAAATAGAGCCTTGTGGAACACCTATTGTGATATTCATACCATACCATTTTATTTATAGAGAACTTAAAACAGTGACAAGACCAACCAAAGTGCTGTACAAACAAACAAAAAACAGGTAACACATAGGCAACATACAAAATGAAGTAAAAACAGAATATAGACACAAAAACGTTGCAGATAATAAATATAACGACCAACCTGTGTGAAGCAAACAGGTTCAAACACAGAAGTAGTGGGTTTTTAACGGGATTTGAAAACCGAGAGGGAGGGGGCCTGTCTGACGAGCAGAGGTAACTCGTTCCAAAGTCTTGGGCCTGCTACAGAGAAGGTCCTGTCACCTCAGCGATTTGTAGACATACAGGAGAATTTTGAACTGGATTAGAAGATGAACTGGTAGCCAGTGCAGGGAGGCCAAGACTGGTGTAATGTGCTCTCTTTTGCCTATACTGGTTAAAAATCGGGCTGCTGCATTCTGGACCAGCTGTAGTCATGCAATGGTGGTCTGACTGATACCAAACAGGAGTGAATTGCAGTAATCAAGCATGTATTAAATGTGTGTATTCAGATAACTGGAAGAGAGACCAATGGGTTGCAAATAGTGCTTGTAATTGGAAAGATAGTGGGAAAAAAAAAAACTTATTCTGAAAGGCTCTAGCATAAAATGCTATGATCTCCGGTGTTGAATGGTTTTGTCAAATCTAAGGACGGACAGCATAATGGTCTATGACATCCAAGGATGCTGTAATTACATGAATTGATGTTTTCTAAAGCCAGGTTCATATAAATTGTTGTATGTAAATATGTACTCCTTCAGTTAATTTTTTTGCTAGTTTATTGGGCAACTTGGCTACAATACATAGTTTGGAAATAGTGCATTTAGTAGAAAAGGATCATTTTCGCCCTGATTGGTCTTTGTGTGACCCAGTGGTACACTGCCAACGTGTACACTGACTGCTAGATGGATGGATCAACAGCTTTGAGTAAAGACACTACAAGAGCTGTTTACCAAACACCAAGAACAGGTATTCCAAGAAAATAGCTCACCGTTTCAAGGACAGCAAGGATACACGCAGTCTGTGGCAGGGAATACAGACCATCACAGACTACAACCCCCCCCCCCCAGACCTGTGACAGCTCAACCTCTACGCTGAATGAACTGAATGAGTTCTTCGCTCGGTTTGAGGCAAGTAACAGCACACCTGCACATAAATTCCCCCCCTCTCCTGATGGCCAGGTGCTGGCGCTGTCCTCAGACAGCGTAAGGCGATCATTCATCAAGATTAACGCCCGGAAGGCCTCTGGTCCTGACAACATACCTGGTCGTGTGCTGAAGGACTGTGCAGGGGAACTCGCAGCGGTCTTCACGGACATCTTTAACATCTCACTGAGCCAGGCCATCGTCCCCACCTGTTTCAAAGCCACCACCATCATCCCTGTCCCAAAGAAGGCAACGCCCGCATGCCTCAATGACTATCGCCCAGTAGCACTCACCCCCATCCTGATGAAGTGCTTTGAACGGCTAGTCATGAAAAGCATCACATCTGTCCTCCCTGCCTCCCTGGATCCCTTCCAATTTGCATACCGACCTAATCGCTCAACCGACGATGCCATCTCCTCTGCCCTCCACACAGCTCTCACACATCTGGACACGAAGGACTCTTATGTTAGAATGCTGTTCATCGACTTCAGCTCGGCATTCAACACCATCATCCCCCAACAGCTCATCCATAAACTGGACAGTCTGGGGCTGAACACCTCAATGTGTAACTGGCTGCTAGACTTCCTGACCGGGAGACCACAGACAGTACGGATCGGGAGTAACACATCTAGCACCATCACATTGAACACAGGGGCCCCACAAGGATGTGTGCTGAGCCCCCTTCTATTCACCCTGCTAACACACGACTGCACACCATCGTACAGCTCCAACCACTTCATCAAGTTTGCGGACGACACAACAGTGGTAGGTCTCATCAGCAACAACGATGAGACGGACTACAGGAACGAGGTGAGCCGCCTGGCCTTGTGGTGCGGACACAACAATCTCACTCTCAACGTGGAGAAGACAAAGGAGATTGTCGTGGACTTCAGGAAGAGGGATGCACAACATGCCCCTCTGACCATCAACAGCACCGCAGTGGAGAGAGTAGACAGCACCAAGTTCCTGGGAGTGCACGTCTCAAAGGACCTGTCCTGGAGCAGGAACACTGCAGCACTGGCGAAGAAGGCTCACCAGCGCCTCTACTTTCTCCGCAAGCTGAAAAGGGCTGGAGCTTCAACCTCCATCATGTGCACCTTCTACAGAGGTGCCATAGAAAGTGTCCTGACCAGCTGCATCACTGTGTGGTTTGGTGCATGCACTGCATCCTGCCGCAAGAGCCTCCAGCGCATCGTGAAAGCAGCTGAGAAGATCGTCGGCACCTCCTTGCCCTCACTGCAGGACTTACACAGCAAACGCCTCACTCGGAAAGCCCACCGCATGGCAGGTGATCCCACACACCCACTACACAGCCGCTTTAGACTGCTGCCATCAGGGAGGAGACTGAGGAGTCTCCAGGCTCGTACCAGCAGACTGAGAGACAGCTCTGTTCATCAGGCAGTCAGAATGCTAAACACTCTGCCTGCTCTGCCTCCCCTCCCATTTGAACTGCCTTAACACAAAAAACTTTCTCACACATTACCACACAACACAAAGATTTTAACACTGGACTCTGTGTCATCAAACGGGTTATTCACTAAACTCTCGGTCATGTGCTCATTCAGTTTGCACTACTTCTCATATTTGCACTAATGTTTGTATTACATTACTGCCTATAGTCATACTACTGTTTACATTCACTGTTTACATTTATTAATACTGTTTACATTTATTACTACTGCTTTACATTTATTACTACTGTTTACATTTACACTACTTTTATCTACACTACTGCAGATACATATACAGCATTCTCTGACTAGCCTTATCTAAGGATGCCAAATGTGCCTTATGTGCCTTACTTCATATGCCACTTTGCCTCTATACCAACATCAACTACCTCATACATATACTGTGTACATTAACTTATATGCTGCTGTGCCACTCTTTGCAAATGTCAACGCTAGAAACTTCAGTTTATTTTATAGATATACGTTTTATACTTTTTATACTACTATGCAAAAACTCAGGACAGTATTACACTTTTATTATTTCATTTTATGCTTATGTTCATTGGGTGTTTGGTGTTTTAGGGGTGTTTGGTGTTTCAGTGTTGGTGTAAATTTTCATACTTTTATACTATTATGAAAAAACTCAGGACAGTGTTACACTTTTTTACTATTTTATGCTTATGTTTATTAAATGTTTTAGTGTTTAGTGTTTAGATGGTTACTGTTGCACCGAGGGACTGAGAGAAACGCAATTTCGGTCCTGTGTATGTCCTGTACATATTGCAGTTCTGACAATAAAGTTGACTTTGACTTTACTTTGAGATATGAATAAGAAAAGTAAAGAGTACTGTACTGGTTCAAAGTCTGGTTTAATTCCCCACTCCCCCAAATTCTATCATTAAACCCACATTTTAAATTCCTTTTTTAAAAACAGTTTAAACAGCCATGGATAAACTGCAAAATCTGCATTTTGGAGATGTGTGTAGATCTTCTGAAAAGCCCTGAAACATTGATTTATTTTAGACTAATATTAATTTATTTAATGAATTAAAGGCTCCTTCACCTGCTTCTTGTTTGTTTTTTCTAATTTTCTTGGTAAGTAATTTATCTTGTTCAGAATTTTCAGTGTTGGTTTTTGTTTAATCAGTCACAGGTAAACCAGATATTTGGAGTTCTTTTTTTAGGTAAACGCGTTTGCTGTTGAATAAAGGGTGTTCTGTTTGAAATGAAAAAAGAAAAATGTGAAACTATTGCCAATGTTTTTAATCAGTTACAAAATGTTGAGGAAAAGCAATATTTTACTTTCCAACCATTCATTTCAAAGTTCCTGGACATGTTTTGAAATATACGTCCTCGGGCAGAGTCTTGTAAATGTTCCCCTCTCTGGTCTCCATGTGCAAAAACCCAGGTTAGTCAGAGCTGACAACTCGCGCAAAGGAAACGTGACTTATCTTACAAATTCAGCACGCTGCATAGCTGAACTGCTTCCACTGAGTGCAAGTCACTTAATTCAGTTGCTGATTTTGGTTTTGACTTTTTGGCAGGCGAGTGGCATGCATCGCCATGGAGAAGACCAAGCAGGAGCAGCAGGCCAGCTGTACCTGGTTTGGCAAGAAGAAGAAGCAGTACAAAGATAAATATCTGGCAAAGCACAACGCAGGTACTTTATTCACACATGCACAGGAAGCTCCATGCCGCAGACAACCCTGTGTCGTTCTCTGTGTGCATCATAAGATATACAAGCCCAAAACCAGAAAAGTTGGCACGTTGTGGAAATCGCAAATAAAAACAGAATACAATGACTTGCAAATCTTTTTCAACCTATATTCAATTGAACACACTGCAAAGACCACATACTTAACGTTCGAACCGGTAAACTTTGTTATTTTTTGCAATTATTAGCTCATTTGGAATTTGATGCCTGCAACATGTTTCAAAAAAGCTGGCACAAGTGACAAAGAAGACAGAGAAATTTGAGGAATGCTCATCAAACACTTATTTGGAATATCCCACAGGTGAACATGCAAATTGGGAACAAGTGGGTGCCATGATTGGGTATAAAAGCAGCTTCCTTGACATGCTCAGTCATCCACATAGAAGGATGGGGCGAGGGTCACCACTCTGTGAACAAATGCGTGGGCAAATTGTCGAACAGTTCAAGAACAACTTTTCTCAACGAGCTATTGCAAGGAATTTAGGAATTTCACCATCTACGGCCCGTAATATCATCAGAAGGTTCAGAGAATCTGGAGAAATCACTACACGTAAGGGGCAAGGCCGAAAACCAACATTGAATGCCCGTGACCTTCGATCCCTCAGGCGGTACTGCATCAAAAACCGACATCAGTGTGTAAAAGATATCACCACATGGGCTCAGGAATACTTCAGAAAACCACTGTCAGTAACTACAGTTCGTCGCTACATCTGTAAGTGCAAGTTAAAGCTCTACTATGCAAAGCAAAAGCCATTCATCAACAAGATCCAGAAACGCCGCCGGCTTTGCTGGGCCCGAGCTCATCTGAGATGGACTGATGCAAAGTGGAAAAGTGTTCTGTGGTCTGATGAGTCCACATTTCAAATTGTCTTTGGAAACTGTGGACGTCGTGTCTTACGGACCAAAGAGGAAAAGAACCATCAGGACTGTTATAGGCGCAAAGTTCAAAAGCCAGCATCTGTGATGGTATGGGGGTGCATTAGTGCCCAAGGCATGGGTAACTTACACATCTGTGAAGGCACCATTAATGCTGAAAGGTACATACAGGTTTTGGAGCAACATATGCTGCCATCCAAGCGACGTCTTTTTCATGGACGCCCCAGCTTATTTCAGCAAGACAATGCCAAGCCACATTCTGCACGTGTTACAACAGCGTGGCTTCGTAGCAAAAGAGTGCGGGTCCTCCCCTGGCCTGCCTGCAGTCCAGACCTGTCCCCCATTGAAAATGTGTGGCGCATTATGAAACGTAAAATACGACAACGGAGACCCCGGACTGTTGAACAACTTAAGCTGTACATCAAGCAAGAATGGGGAAGAATTCCACCTGAAAAGCTTCAAAAATTGGTCTCCTCAGTTCCCAAACGTTTACTGAGTGTTGTTAAAAGGAAAGGCGATGTAACACAGTGGTAAATATGTCCCTGTGCCAACTTTTTTGCAATGTGTTGCTGCCATTGAATTCTAAGTTAATGGTTATTTGCAAAACAAAATAAAGTTTCTCCGTTCGAACATTAAATATATTGTCTTTGCATTCTATTCAGTTGAATATGGGTTGAAAAAGATTTGCAAGTCATTGTATTCTGTTTTTATTTGCGATTTGCACAACGTGCCAACTTTTCTGGTTTTGGGCTTGTATATATATATGTAGATGAGTGTGAGTGTGGTTGTTTAGTTGACTGTAAGCAGATCTTGTAGGTCCAGCAGAGCTGCCAGCAAAGCAGAAATCCTATCTGTGCACAGGGACACTTGAGAGATTGGAGCGAGCACACGTGTGTGTGTGTGTGTGTTTTAAGTGGGGTCAGATGCTTTGTGTGTGTTTTGATGAACCAGTTCACAGCCTGTCTCATTCTGACTGAACCCTGCTGCAGCTGTCCATCACCGCCGAGTGTTGCCTGAGAGTCCACCGGCTCAAAGGTGCCGTGTGTTTGAGTTTACAGAGGAGCATGAGGGGCTGGAGGTGGATTACTGGCAGAAAAGACGTAAAGTTCAGTCTGCAGCTGTTTAAGCAGAAGTTTCCAAACATTTTTGTCCAGTCCGTGCGTCTGAAGATGAACACATCTGGCCCAGATGTAAAATGGCTTTAAATCCTTCATTGACTTTGGTTCAAATGTTTTTTTTTTAGGCAGATCTCTGCTCCTCCGTAAAAATTAAAGTTAAAACATCACACACGTGTTTGTACAGGAGTCACCTGCAAGTTTGTTCATTTCTATGGGAACTGTCAGAAAGAGAGAAAAGTTCTGTTTTCCACAACATGTTGAAAATAGTTCACTCTGAGCGACTGAGCCAAGGAAGAACAGATGAATCAAACGACACCTTCTTTTTCTTTCTGCAATGCTAATGATTATTTTAAGCCTGTCTTTATAAGTGTGTCTTAATGAGGTCCTCAACTCACTGTGAAACGGTAACTCCGCCCCCAGACCGGATTCAAAATCCCTCATGAAAATGGGAGTGTCGAGAGACAAAGAGGGGAGGAGGTGGGGGGTGAGCTGCGTTCACGCCCCCTCTAGCAACAAACTCAAACAAACTAAAACTCCAGCAAACAACTTACAGCAAGCAAAAACAAATAATAATTATGTAGATGTATTTATCTATCCCCACCCGATCTATCCAAAACAAAAGGCCTAAAAAAAGTAAAAAATAATACCACAAAGTATTCCATGACCGGGGTTCGAACCTGGGTCTGTCGAATCCCAAACCTGCACCTACACCATTGCCCTATCATGGCATACAGTTTATGCATTATTTGTCCATCGCAATATAAGAAAACAAATACAATCAAATAGTTTTGATGACGTGAAAAGTATTCTTGAAATAAATAAGTTAAAATATACAAATAACTAGTGCCATTCCAAAAACTACAATATGCGTTGTTGCAGTACTTTTCCGGCGTGCAATGTACCACTTCCATATAAGNCACGGTGGAGATGGTTCCAGAACAAGGGTGGATCCCGGGCGGAAAAGGTAAATGCGAATACGCCGAACCCGGGTTAAAAGCTGGGAGAGCCGGGGAGGGCTGGCCAATGCGAAAACGGCTAGAGTGTACAAGACACGTCAGAGTGAACAGTCCTTGACCAATAAGAAAATTAAGGTGCATTTCCTCTGTTCAACCCATAGGATTACCATAAACACGTTTTTAGACCAAATATTGCCGATTTAAACTAATAAGCAACAAATGTGTGAAGATTAACACAGATATAGTGCTATACAACATTTTAGACACATTCTAGGGAGTTTATCAGCTAAAAAAAAAAGTTAATTTTGAGTTTAGTCCCTCTTTAAGGTGCCTGAACACCTGGAGGGGGGTGGGGGGGGACAAATGCCCTTTATATGAAGTGACGCAAAGGTAGGTTTAACAAACTCCAAAATTGGAGACAGTTACAAAATTACACTTTATAATCCCTGTGAGTTTTTATGTGCTTATTCAAAGTATCTTTGCGAACAAAACTTTTTCCACAGGTCTGACATGAGAAAGGTCTCTCAACTGTGTGGGTGAACACATGAACACGCAACTTATATTTACAATAATAACTTTTTCCACACATTTCACACAAGAAAGGCTTCTCACCTGTGTGAGTTTTCATGTGAACATTCAAAGTGCTTCTACGAAGGAAACTTTTTCCACATGTCTGACATGAAAAAGGCTTTTCACCTGTGTGAGTTTTCATGTGAGCATTCAAAACGCTTCTATGAATAAATCTTTTTCCACATGTCTGACATGAAAAAGGCTTTTCACCTGTGTGAGTTTGCATGTGGTATTTAAAGCCATTATTTTCACAGTAACTTTTTCCACAGATCTGACAAGTCAAAGGTCTCTCACCTGTGTGAGTTCTCATGTGAACATTTAAATAATTTTTTCTACAGAAATTTCTCCCACAAGTCAAACACACAAAACGCTTTTTGGGGTTGCTTTTCACTTTTGGGTGGTCTACATTGTCACCGTGACCTCTGGTTTGTGAACTTCTCTTATGTTGTTTCAGCTCTTCATCTCTGCTGAACCCTGAGGTTTTTCTGCTTCCTTCCTGAACTTGGCTCTCAGACACAGAAGAGTTCTGAGAGAACCATTGGTCCCTGTTTGGTTCTAGTTCCCTGTGATTTATTTCCTTATAAACAGGAGTTACCATAAAGGTTTCAGTCTCCTGCTCCTCTTTCATCTCTAGACTTTGTGGTTTTTCCTGTGGAGGTTCTAGATCCTCATGTTCCTCTTTTATCTGTGGACGTCCTGGTTCCTCCTGGTCTGAACTGGAGTTCCTCTCCTGGTTACAGAGCCATTGGTCAGTGAGAACCTCTTTCTCCTTCCAGGTGTGATGCTGTGGGAGATCTAGATGAACAAACAAAATAAAATGTTGATCAAAGTGATTGTAGGAAAACTTTTTTACATTGATTATAAGATGTATCTGAAAATGGTCTGGAAGTTGTAGCTGGAGTTTATTACAGCTTGGTAGGTACTCAGACCACATCTTTCCTAAAACATTTTGGGATACTGTCCGTCTGTTCTGAGACAGGAAAATGAAGCTGAAAGTTTCAGAATGGAAAATGGGGGGTCACTTTTTCACATTTTTAATTTCATAACAGACTGCATTAATATCATAAATAAATAAAAAAACAAAGTTTTCATTAAATTGATCTTGGATGTCATAAATTGTGAGATGGAGCCTCTGGAAGCTTTTTACAGAAAGATGACATAGGGCAGGGATGTGCACAGAGATTTCAGGGGATGCTCAAGCACCCGCCCAGAGTGTCCTTTAAAAGAGCCTGAGGTGTGAATGAAAACAGGAGGCCGTGGTTTCAGTTTTGATGTACATATATTAAAGTGATTGTGCACAAAAGAAAAAGACAACAACATTAACAAGAGACACCATAGTTGAGTCACCAATAGGGCCGTGCAATATGGACCAAAATTCCTATCTCAATGTTTTTATGATAAATCGCGATATACAATATATATATATATATACATATATATATATATATATATATATATATATATATATATATATATATATACATATATAATTCATATCTCGATATTGTTATGATATATTGCGATATACGATATATATCTCGATATAATTTTCTTTCCATAAAAGAATAACAAAAATATATTTCTGAGTCAAAACTTTGTCCCAGTTGTCACACAGCTACATTTATTAACAAACTGTAACTCTACAAAATAAATGTCTAAAAAATAAACTATGTATTTACATACATTACTTTATATTTTAGAGTAGACATTTATTTACACATATTAAATAATAATCCTCTTCAGCTGAGGGCAGCTGTGGCTGAGAGGCTAGAGTAGTCTCCTCCAATGGGAGAGTTGGGGGTTTGATTCCACCAGCAGTCACATGCTGAAGTGTTCCTGGGCTGTCGGCAACACTGAACCCCTCATTGCCTCTTATATGTGTCCCATTGGTGTATGAATGTGATAAAACACTGATTAGTCCTTGTACAGATCTACAAACCGGATTCCAAAAAAGTTGGGACACTAAACAAATTGTGAATAAAAACTCAATGCAATGATGTGGAGGTGCCAACATCTAATATTTTATTCAGAATAGAACACAAATCACAGATCAAAAGTTTAAACTGAGAGAATGTATCATTTTAAGGGAAAATATATGTTGTTTCAAAATTTCATGGCATCAACAAATCCCAAAAAAGTTGGGACAAGTCCATTTTTACCACTGTGTGGCATCCCCCCTTCTTCTTACAACACTCAACAGACGTCTGGGGACAGAGGAGACCAGTTTCTCAAGTTTAGAAATAGGAATGCTCTCCCATTCATGTCTAATACAGGCCTCTAACTGTTCAATCGTCTTGGGCCTTCTTTGTTGCACCTTCCTCTTTATGATGCGCCAAATGTTCTCTATAGGTGAAAGATCTGGACTGCAGGCTGGACATTTCAGTACCTGGATCCTTCTGCGTAGCCATGATGTTGTGATTGCTGCAGAATGTGGTCTGGCATTATCTTGTTGAAAAATGCAGGGTTTTCCCTGAAAGAGATGACGTCTAGATGGGAGTAGGGCTGGGCCATATCATATCGTTCCCGGTAATACCGGTAAAAAAAGCTTGCCCGGGCAAAAAAGTTATATCATGATATGCTAATTTCATGATGTAATAGGGCGCCCCGCCCCCTTAACAACGTAGCGCTTCAAATGATCAAACCGAACTGCGCACCCCCACCAGTCTGTTTGAAATACTAGCTAGCTAAAATGCTAAAAACAAACAACGCGTCTCAGCTGTCTCTCCCCACTGCTCTAAACTGCAGGTACAAAGAGCTGAACTGTCTCCCCCTCCTCCCCACCCCTCTCTGAGCAGCCGCTGTGGGCTGGTCTCCCTCGCTCTAAACTGTCGGTAGAAACACGCGCTGCTCAATTCTCCAATAGGCAGGTGATCAGAGACAGATCAGTCAGAAAAAAGAATCAGGAATGAATCATTCCTGCATGAACAGATGAAGCTGAAACACCAACAAGCTTCAGGGTCAGCTGATCACCTTGTCACAAGTTCTGGAAGTTATAGCTCATTTAAAGGCAACATATATTTTGTTGTACGTTACATTTATGCTCAACAGATCTTAAGCTTAATTTTATTTACCGTATTCTCCGGTCTATAATACGCAGTATTTTTGCTAATTTGAATGTCCAGCGTATTAAACACCGAAGAGTATTATTTATGGATTTTTTCCCATATTTTTAGACTCATTTTTCGCTCTGATTCTTCGTTTTTCATTTTTGGCGAAAATGGTGCAGTACCAGTTTCGGCCGCTATACGGGCGCTGTAGGCAGCAGCCAGCAGAGGACTCAGAGAGTGAAGAGGAAGAGGGGCCACTTCCAGAAGTTTCTACTTGCTGTGTCCGAAAAAAGCCTCCTTTGGTCGGACTGATGACTGTCGCTGCCCGCTCCCTGCTGTGGATGTAGCTGTTTTTGTTTGCAAGATACCACTCATAAACCACACCGCGGATTTTTAAATCCAGCTGATTTCACATTTGGTTCAGCTCAGGAGCCCGTCTGCTATAGTGAGGTAAGAAATATATTTTTAAGCGTTTATTTAGCTAAATTTAAAGAAACAAAGCGTCCGGTTTGACCCGCCTGGCGCCTGCATAAAAATCATCGGCAAACTTTTTTTTTTAATCCAGCTGATTTGAACATTTCGTTAAACTCAAGAGTACGTCTACCATTAAGTCAGCTCAGAAATATATTTTTTAAGCGTTTATTTAGCTAAATTTAAAGAAAGAAAGCGTCCGGTTTGACCCGCCTGGCGCCTGCCTAAAATTCGGCGAACTTTTTTTTTAAAATCCAGCTGATTTGAACATTTCGTTAAGCTCAGAAGCACGTCTGCTATGAAGTCAGCTAAGAAATATATTTTTTCTCGCAAAGAAATAATGGTTTTACCGTGTTTCCTTGTGAAGATCTTCGTACTCGCTTGCTTCTGTCGCCGCCATCTTGATTAGGGTAAATGAGGCGCTGACGCGTCGCGTGGTGATGACGCGTATTAAACACCGAGGCGTATTGTGGACGTTTTTTTCTTGTTTATTGTTAATAATTGGACAAAGCGGATTAAACACCGGAGCGTATTTTCCTCCGGCGTTTACGGTAGTTGTTTTAGGAAACTACACCTGCACATTAGTTTTTGTGGTGGATTTTGTTGATCTATATTTTGTGCAGACTTTTTCAATCTAAATAACAGATCATTTTTATTTTATTTTTTTTATACTTGGAGACTGAATACTTTAATAAATAATGTAATTTCAGTAAAATTACCCCTTGCTTTTTAAAAAAAAAATTATATAATACTGCAAAGCAACATGTTAAGTTAATTTTGTCAAATAAATAAATTTGATTTCTGGTTGTTTTTTGTTTTTTTTGTTATATCACAAAATTTATCGTTATGATAATGCTCTGAAATATCACGATATAATTTTTTAGCCATATCGCCCACCCCTAGATGGGAGCATATGTTGTTCTAGAACCTGAACATAGTTCTCTGCATTAATGGTTCCTTTCCAGACATGCAAGCTGCCCATGCCACAAGCGCTCATGCAACCCCATACCATCAGTGATGCAGGCTTCTGAACGGAGCGTTGATAACAACTTGGGCTATCCTTGTCCTCTCTGGTCCGGATGACATGGCGTCCCAGTGTTCCATAAAGAACTTCAAATCGTGACTCATCTGACCACAGAACAGTCTTCCATTTTGCCACACTCCATTTTAAATGACCCCTGGCCCAGTGCAAACGTCTGAGCTTGTGGAGCTTGCTTAGAAATGGCTTCCTCTTTGCACTGTAGAGTTTCAGCTGGCAACGGCGGATTGTGTTCACTGACAATGCTTTCTGGAAGTATTCCTGAGCCCATTCTGTTATTTCCTTGACAGTGGCATTCCTGTTTGAGGTGCAGTGACGTTTAAGGGCCCGGAGATCACGAGCATCCAGTAAAGTTTTACGGCCTTGACCCTTACACACAGCGATTGTTCCAGATTCTCTGAATCTTTTGATGATGTTATGCACGGTTGATGATGATAAATTAAAAGTCTTTGCCCTGATGCATGCTCAATTAATGTATCCAGGTAGAAAAACCTAAAAAAGCTAAGTCTGGTCCTCTGAACATTCAAAATGGTAAATGGAGCTTATTTATATAGCGCCTTCCAGCCCCCTCTGAGGAGCCCCAAAGCGCTTTACAATACCAACCATCTACCCATTCATTCACACATTCATACACCGTTAGTGGTAGCCTGCCTTGTAGGGCGCCATCCAGACCTACCGGGAGCAACTCGGGGTTAAGTGTCTTGCCCAGGGACACAAAGACACATGGTGGGCGGACGCGGGATTCGAGCCTCCAACCTTCCGATCGGGGGTCGACTGCCATTACCACTGTACCACGGCCGCCCCAAAACATTTGAGGAGTAAAGGAGGCCATCTTTGTGAAAAGAAACCGTCCATCATTAAACAGAGGTGGAGGCCTCTGGGTTCAACTGTCCCCCTCTTACAATGCTGTTATTGCTAGTATCACTCATGGTGTGTTCACACAGAGCAGCGTTTTCAAGCTGCAAGCTTCCAGCCTCCATGTAAAATCAATGGTGGACGCACTTCCAGCCACCTCTGGCGTCTGGCGTCAGGTCGCGTGCGTGTTGAGCGTGCTGAGTAGCGTTTTTTCGTGCACGTGAACCGGCTTCCACCTCCAAACCGAGCATTCAACATGTTGAAGATTTCGCGGTTCAAACTTTTCAAACGCCGCTCAACTCCACCTGATTGGTTGGTGTGTCAACCAATCAGGGAGAGTCGGGGGGCAGAAGAGAGGGGGCAGTGGGAGAGTCCCTATGTGACGCGGAAACGAGGGTGCGCGCGCACTATGTGACGTATTGTTTGTCGGAAAAAAAAAAGAAAAGACCCGCGAGCTCGTGAACTATGGAAGAGAAACTCATTGTAGCTGTGTGTTCGCGACAAGTCCTTCACGACCAGTCAAGTCTGCTCGACAGAGACGGAAATAAACAGCTCCTCCTCGCCTGGCGGAGTGAGCAGGACTCCGTGTGCAGGGCTCTGTGTACCGGTAAGCTCCTCCCACACACCCAGCAGCTTCTGGCTTCTGGCGTTCAGTTTTGAACACGCTACATTCACAAGTACGTCCACTTGCGTGCGTGAGGAGCATTTTGGAGGTTCAAAACGCTGCTCTGTGTGAACACACCATCATTCAGCCCCTTGTGAATATCAAACAACCATCAGGGTGCTAATGATCCATCTTTAGGCTGATGGTCCTCCTTGATCATGTGAGCAGCTGGTTTCGACTGTCATCAGCCAACTGGTTGATCCACTGTGAGAGGGTGCTATTTATAAGACTGAGCTGAATACAGCACCTCAGATTGAGGAAGTCTTTCGGACAAAAGACAAAACGTTTCTACAGTTTTTTTTTTTGAATGTCCAGAGGACCAGACTTAGCTTTTTTAGATTAAAAGTCTTTGCTATTTTACGCTGGGTAACATGATTCTGGTATTGTTGCACTATCTTTCTGCGCAACTATGGTGGAATTGGTGATCCTCTTACCATCTTGGCTTCTGAGAGACACTGACACTCTGAGAAGCTCTTTTATACCCACTATAGCCAGTCATGTTGTCAATTGACCTAATTTGTGTTAATTGGTCTTCCAGCTGTTTGTTATATGCTCAATTTCATTTTTCCAGCCACTTATTGATACTTGTCCCAACTACAGTATATATATACCATATATATATATACCGGTATATATATACAGTATATATATATATATATATATATACAGTATATAT
>JBBPBX010004222.1:41834-57278 GCA_038048925.1 Garcialebias charrua | reverse complement strand
TATATATATATGTATATATATGTATGTATGTATGTATGTATGTATGTATGCTTTAACAAGAAATACATAATGTTCCCAAACAGGACACCGCAACCACAGACAAATACGTTTACGTTTAAATTGTTTACGTCTATGACTGCAACCAGATGCTAGGCTGCTAATGAGTCAGAGTCAGAGTCAGAGAGTCTTTATTGTCATTTGCACCGCATGTAGTACATGTGATGAAAACGAGATTATGTACACAGGGTCCCAGTTACATCCAACAACAAATGCAAGAGAAAAACAGTAATAACATCTAGGATTAACTAAGAGAAACATCAGCTAGTAATACACTAAGCCCTAATGTAGTAGAAAAACATCATTATAAACAGCAGCACGAACATGAGTCATTATGAGCAGATGGTCACAGATGAACACAGCAACAAGAAACAGATCAGTATCAACATGATGTGACATTTTGCAGTGTTTATTCTTATTATTTATTTATTCATGAGTCTGACAGCCTCAGGGTAGAAGCTGTTCCTCAGTCTAGTGGTTCTACATTTGATGCTCCTCAACCTCCGTCCCGAGGGGAGTGGTGCAAAGAGTGAATGTGCTGGGTGAGTGAGGTCTTTCATGATGCAGGTGGCTCTTTTTCTGCATCTGGAGGTGTAAATGTCTGTGATGGTGGGGAGACTGACTCCAACAACTTCTGTGCAGCCTTCACCACTCTCTGTAGAGCTTTCCTCTCTGCAACTGTGCAGCCTCCATGCCACACATTGATGCTGGAGCACAGGATGCTCTCCACTGCACACCTGTAGAAGGAGGTGAGGACTGAGCTTCTCAGACCAGCTCGTCTCAGCCGTCTGAGGAAGTAGAGTCTCTGATGACCTTTCTTGATCAGGCTGGTGGTGTTGTTGCTCCAGCTGAGGTTATCATTCAAGTGTACACCCAGGTACTTGTAGCTGGAGACCACCTCCACCGCAGATCCACCTATATACAGTGGGGTGTGGGTGTGTTTGTTCCTTCTGAAGTCCACAATCATCTCCTTCGTCTTCTTCACATTCATGTGAAGGTTGTTCTCTTTGCACCAGCTCTCCAGATGTTCCACCTCCTGTCTGTAGCTGGATTCATCATTATCTGTGATGCATCCCACCACAGCTGTATCATCTGCAAACTTAACAATATGACAGCCTGGATGTGTGGCTGTACAATCATATGTGAGCAGAGTGAACAGAAGAGGGCTCAGCACACATCCTTGAGGAGAGCCAGTGCTGAGGGTTATGGTGGAGGAGGAGAAGTTGTGGATCTTCACGGACTGTGGTCTGTTTGTTAAGAAGTCTAATACTACGTGTTACAAGATAATAGCGCCGTGCTGAAACACGCTTAGGAATTTTAGTTCTGCGGCGGATAATCTCTTGTTAATAAAATTTAATGAGTGAAAAAAATGACCGAAACGGTACACAGGTGGACCGAACCGAACGTTCCACCCACATGTACGGTTACACCACTAGTCATCCGTGTCTTAAAGCTGCAGAAATCAGCACTTTTAGGTGCAAACTGCATCCAGTAAGACTGAACCAGTCTCCCAGTTAAACCTCCATTATCCCCGCTGCTGCTCCTTACCTATTCTGTGTAGCTTTATCTGAGGTTTCCAGTTGATCTTCAGTGTTCTGCACTGACGATCGAGCTCTTTCTTGTTCTGGACGATGCTTTTTTCTGGTTCCCAGTGGTTCCTTCCCTCTGTCTCCTGCATCAGTAAGTGCTGTTCTTCATCCTGACCAATACAGAGTTCCTCCTGTTGTGGAGGCTCTGGTTCCTCCTGTTGTGGAGGCTCTGGTTCCTTCTGTTGTGGAGGCTCTGGTTCCTCCTGAGCAGGTACTCGTTTCTTGTGGTTAATTTCCTCATAAGCAGGTGTTAAAATAAATGTATCATACTCCTGCTTCACTGAAAGCTGTTCTTCATCCTGACCAGTACAGATTTTCTCCTGGTCATCTACATTCTGTGGAGGTTCTAGTTCTTCCTGGTCCAAACTGGAGTTCCTCTCCTGATTATTGAGCTGCTGGTCAGTGAGAACCTCCTCCTTCCAGACATAATGCTGTGGGAGTTCTGGACATACAAGACAGAGAAAATAAAGTTGAGTATTGTGAGTAAAAAGAAGCAACTTCTCTTTAACCATTTGATGAAACTAAAGATGATTCAGAAATCACAGAACTCTCAAATTACTAAAGAACTGGACGTCATAGTTTCAACCAGTGAGTTTGATGCTGCGTTTTAAACGTCTTGTTTTTGAAAACAACAGACTATTTTCATGTGCATGGTCAGTGGTGATTTCAGCCTCTTTTTGGGGGGTGCTCAAGCGCCCCTAAATTTTAACTCAGCACCCTTAAAAATTTAAGAAACCATCATTAGGGGCCGAGATGACGTAGAGGTGGGACAGCCGACTCAGGACCCGAAAGTCCCAGGTTTGATCCCCAGCCATTCCCACATGTCATGATGTCTTTGAGCAAGACGCCTAATATCTTATTGCTCCCCAAACACTTCCATAGCTGACGACTGCTCCACCTGGGTGTATCCCAGGTGTGATACACTTTTTTCCAATTTTTTGACAATAATTGGGACAAAACGACCTATATTATCATATACAGTGGTGTAGTCTACGTGATACGCAGGTATACGCCGTATACCCACTAGAAAAGCTTGGGGATTTCCGTATAACCACTTAAATGTGCCCAATGATACGTAACGTGACAACAAACACGCGTTGCATAAAGATAAATTATGTTCGCTGCTCATAAGGACTCTTCACTGCGCCGCAACTCTCGCGGTTGCCATGGTTTCGTGTTCCTCTGTTGTACGTGAGGCTCACAGCCATTGGCTGAGCTGAGCTCACTACCATAGTTCTCTGCTCTGTGATTGGTTTCTTAAGAAGCTCCTTTATGATTGGCTGCTCGGGATGCAGGGGACAGACGGTGACACCGGTGTAGGTAGAGCATTTTCGCTAACGACGACAGACTCAAAATGAAAAGGAAACAAGCTACACTTTTTGAATGTTTTTATAAACCAGCTGAACCCGAAGCTACAGAGACAACATTAGAAGAACCTACCAGTTCGACGGCCGAAACCAGCCATAATGAGGTTGATATCTGCATTTCCCCAGGTAAGTGTTGGCTAGTACAAGTTAGCTGAAGCTAGCTCAAGCAGCAGCAAGTAACTGCATGTTTTTATCGACCTTTTCTGATGCCAAACTCCAAAATGCGCATCAAGAAACCTTGATGGAAACACGGTTACTGTCCAGAATTTTACAGTAACATTTCATATAAATAAATATTTGAATATAAAAATGATTTGTTTGTGACAAAGTCTGTCACTCCAATAATCAACAAAATGCTATGCTTTTTACTCTGTTTTAAAACTCCTTGTTTCATTTTTAGATCCAAATTGGCCAGCCTTGTGGAGTGAAAGTCAGGCTCGGGAATTTAAAAACAGACATCCCTGGTTGGAATGGAGGAACAAAAAATTAGGTAAATATAAAAAAATATGGGAACCAATTTGTATATAAGGTTTAATTGATATATTTCCAACATTAACATATTATGACTTGATAATTTTAAAATAGTCTGATAATCATATCTTTCAAAAGTTTAGTACAGTATATTACATGAGAAATTATATATATGTGTGTGTGTGTGTGATCATTTCATTTTCACGTTTTAGTTGGTCATAATGCAAAAGTGTATGCAAGTAATAATGAAAGGTAATAATGAATGTAATTGTCGACACATGCTTACAGTCTAGTGAATCAGTAGATTCTAGTATTATTACTGGTATCAGGAAATATTAAAAAATATACAATTATGACAATTTTTATTTACTTCCTGCAGGATGTGCTGTTTGCAGTACCATAACGTCAACTGGTGTCCTGACTGAAAAGAGGGTCTCCATATCGGAGGAGTGGGCCTCCTTCAAGATCCAGTCATCAGGCTCAGGTTTGTTGTGCATTTATTAAAATGTAAGCATCACAGACATTTTGCAATGTTAAATATGCTTAAAATTCAAAATAAATTGTCAATTACATTGCACTACATTGCATTTTTGTCTCTAAATGTCCTGATTCATCTCAGTACTCTAGGTAGAAAAAGGAAAAATTAAGTACCGGTAGGTCCTCCGGACAGGTTTTTGTCTCTAAGCACAGTATACCCACTACAAAAATGTAGACTACACCACTGATCATATACTATATTACGTATATTATCATATTATATTATTATTAGCTCCGGTTTTCTCCCACAGTCCAAAAACATGCATGTTAGGCTGATTGGTAACTCTAAATTGACCCTAGGTGCGAATGAGACAGGTCCCTCTTGTAAATGAGTCCCCGTGGCTCTACGAGGCTAGCCTGTATAAATAAAGGTTGAATGAATGAATATTCTGGTGCAACCTATATTCCGGAAAATATGGTAATTCATAGTTTTTGTTCCTGCTCTATATAATAATAATAATCATTTTATTTAAAAGCGCCTTTCAAGACATCCAAGGGCACTGCTCTGTTCTAGACAGCTGACTTTCTCCTCCTGATAAAACTTTCAATATTTTTGTTTACTCCTGTTTTAATTTATGGTCTCCCTTCTAACAAAAGAAACCGAGAGCTGTTTTCTTTCGTTTAAATTGAAACAGGAGTGAACAATAATATTTATTTAAAGTTTTATCAGGAGGGGGAAGTCAGCTGCCACTCAAAGAGCTCGATCACTGGTGGAGAATCTGAAGTTGCGATGACGTCAGAGGGAATGGAGGTTTGGACGGACGGACGTGGGTCATTCACACAGAGGCAGGAAAGCAAAACGTATCCGATGGTTTTATCTGGAACTGTGGTCACAAGGCAGAGCAGACGTGGAGGTCCAGACATCCCATCATGGGCAGAAGGATCTAGGGGTGCGAATCTCTGTGTCTGGAGAATCGATTCGATTCCCATTTTTGATGCACCGATTCAATTAAAAATCGATTTTCGATTCTAAAACGATTTTCATTCCAGGTTCGATTTTCGATTCAGAATCGAATTTCGATTCAGAATCGATTTTCGATTCTGAAACGATTTTCAATTCAAATCATGAAAAGATTAAACAATAATGTAAACAAATAAAACATTTATTTAAAACAATAATGTATGCTTGTAGCAAACATTAATACAGTACAGTAATGTCAAATAATTTGGTATTAATACAGCAGGCTGAATTGTGATCAGATGGGTATGTGAATAGAATGCAGCAGCTTTAATCAGGTCCCGGAGGTCACTGGTGCCTATATCCAGCAGTCACTGTGCGAGAGGCAGGGGACACCCTGGACATGTCTCCAGTCCATCATAAATAATTCAAAATACAAACGTAAACAAAGATTTCAGCGTAAACATTTAACTCAAAATAAAAGAGACTTCAAAATCATATTGCATGCCTCCATGTTTCAAATGTGTATGGATGGATTTTATTTAAAAGATTTGTTTGGTAAATCTTTTCAACAAAAGCCATCTATCCATCATCTTTACCCGCTTTATCTTTATCGGGTCCTGGAGGTCACTGGTTCGGGTCAGATTTCTTCTTCTTTCTGCCACCTTTCATTTTATGTATTCTTTCATATACTATGAGATATGGTTTTATTTTCTTTATCTTTTGGGTTTTAATGGAAGAAGAAAAAAAAACGATTTTGGGGCTTTTAGAATCGATTTTGAATCGCCAGGACTAAGAATCTAGATTCTTAAAAAAAAAAAAAAAAAATTCCTGCACCCCTAGCAGGATCCATCTTGGGCAAGGCGAAGGGGAGGAATCCGTGTTTGAAATGTGTCAGAGCAGGAACAAAAACGATGAATTACTTCAGGAATGAGGCGATCAGACAATCTGCAGACACTGGGGAGCACTTTAAGAAGAGCAGCAAACACACAAAAGAATAAATAAATAAATAAATCAATACAAGCACAGCACAAGCGACTGGCCATTCGGAGCATCAGGACATTTTCCAGTGTTCTGGCCGTTCGCTGAGGGGGCGGACGCGCTGGATTATAGAAAATAAAGATGCTCATGCAGCATGGATTGTTTATTTAAACTATTACAATACAGTATTTAAATTATAATTGTTTATTTACACAGAAGGAGGGAGATTGGGAGTGATGAGCATCAGTGCGATTGCAGCGAGAAGTGGGCGGGGCAGAGCCGCAGGTGGCAGAGAGTGGAGATCATGACATGCTGTGCTGTTTTAGAGCGTTTAGAGTTTAGAAAATTGTTAGGAACATTGCAAGCGTGCAGGAAGGGTTTAAAATGCCAATATATACCAATATATAAATACTAAAATAAACTACTACAACTACTACTTGTGTATAGACCTGTCACAATAACAAATTTTACTGGGCTATTAATTGTCTTAGAAATTATTGCGATAAACGATAATAATGTTCTCCATGAAGACTGAGCCGGTTCGGATGTTGTCAGTCCATACAATGGGCGTTATTAGCGGAGCCTGCTGTCATCGCTTAACGGTGACAACGTACCTTTAAACCGGAGGTACAGGAGGGCAATCTGACCGTTACGTACAGGGATGATAATGACTGATAATGGCCATTTAATGGTTGATAACATCCGAAGCAGGTGAAGACTCTGGATGTGTGTGTCAGCTTCACCTGGTGTCACGTGCTGTGTGACGTCACCGTTTGAAGAAACATTTATTTATTTATTTCACACCAAGACACAAACAGGTGTTTGGTGCTTTTGTTTGAAAGTCCAAAAACAGCTACAGGCTGATACCAAAGATGAGCAGTATTTACATGGTTTTGTTTGTTTAGAGTCAAAGTGTAATATGCTCTTCAGTTTGCCACACTGTATTCTTTGATGTAGACTGTTGTCATGAATTGTGCACAAGACTTTTGCTGTATATAGTTTATTGGTGTCAATACAGTGGTGAAAAAAAATTAATCTTTTGTGTTTTTGACTTTCTTTCATAGACAATTGCTGCACTCACAAAATCAAATGATTTGAAACTGCCATAGTCTTGCAAGTGCTTTAACACAGTTGAAATGAACTGGTTAAATACACAGCTGTAACTCTCTTGTTTTTAGGTAACTTTAATATGATTTCAATTTACACAATATGAACATTTAAAGGTTCAGTATGCAGTTTCTGTAGAACTGCAGCAGTTAGAAATATTTTCAACAGGCAAAGCATTCTGATCCCTCCCCCTCAGAGCCATATGTGGCTCTGCCCCCTTGTGGTCTGTTGAATTTCAAATTCAAGCTCTGTTTTTATTGGCTGATTCAAATTCAAGCTCTGTTTTTATTGGCTGGTTACAAACTCTGTTTTTATTGGCTGGAAAATGGCGGGTCACCTTTTCTTTTTAGAAATGCTTATTTACCACCTGGAGAAGCAAGGGGACAATATTTTTTTTTTAATTTTTTCAGAGATTACCTGGCTAACATCAGTCTGTCAGGAGGTAGTGACAGAGTGAAGAAATATGTTCATAAAAAAAGCTACATACTGCAGCTTTAAGCATAATTGCTGAAGATGACATGCAGGGTTTTACTCTGCTCTTGTCATATTATGGCTGTATTTGAATCATTTGTTGTAATTTTTCCTAGTTAAACTGTAGTGAACCAGGTAAATACACTCTCTTTGAAAATTGTGAAATTAAGGTATGTTATATAATAAATCTAAAAAATGTCAAATATGTGTTATGGCTTAAAAAAATGCAGAAAAATATTGAGTTTTTTTCTTACTTGTTGAACCTATGTGGAACAAAAAAGGAGCAGAATAAATACAGAGAAAACAGGAAAGTTAAGTAAATCACAGTAAAAGCATTACAATATATTTTAACCCTAAAATATCCTGAATCATTAAATAAAAGTAATTTATTCAATAAATAAATAGGTAGAGAGCATAACCCCCCCAATGTTAGACCTAAAGTTACGCCCTTGAAGAAATCTAAAGTTTTTTTCTACCTGTATGCTGGTTTTTTTTCTACCTGCTTCATTGAGCATGATTCAGGATAGAGATTCAAGAAAGTTTTTTGTTGACTTTGCAGTTTAATTTTATTTTTTAATTTGTACGCATGACAAGAAACCAGCTGTATAAAAATGCAAAATGAATTTTTATTTTTTAGACTGGATATGTTCTTCAAAGCATAATTTTGCTGGTTATATGTAATGCCATAATAAATATGTTTATACTGTTTTAAAACGGCCTTTGTTTTACACAATGGGGTGGGTTGTCGGTTGGGCTTGTTCTCAAAAAGCGAGTCGCTTATTTGGGCTTGTTTTCATGGAGCTGACCGCTTGTTTCTGTCGCGAGATCTGGCAACACTGGCAGGCAGCCCGTCTCCAAGGAATATTACAAAAGAAAAAAGTTTGCATTAAAATCCCTCAGACTAGCTCCAAACATGTCCTGTTACATCCCCGGATTAACACAAACTGTATCTAACTGGACTTTCCTGGACTTATCTCCTGCAGCTCCTACCTGTTGTGTGCAGGTGTGTCTGAGGTTGCCAGGTGATGTCCAGCAGTCTGCGCTGACGATCGATCTCTTCCTCGTACTGGACGATGGTTTTTTCAAACTCTGTGAATATTTCTTCAGCAGCAGCAGTTAGTCGCTCGCTGATAAACTCTCTCAGAGACTGAACTGAAGACATTGTTGCTGCTCACACTCAAACATTCACCTCTCACACACAAACAGACACACAAATATAACGTGGACAGAGCTGCTTATGCTAACACTGATAGCGCTTTGGCTACTTCCGCTTTGGTGTTCACACTATTGCGTTCCGGCAGAAAACAGGATACGTGCCCGTTTGTACAAAGAAAAAAAATATATTAATTATTATAAAATAATATTACGGGAAGAAAAAACATCGTGGTCTACATCATGTAAATGCGAAGGAAAGAAATTAAACCAAAAAGTTTCAGTTTCTAAACTTATTCATGCTGGTGAAGATTCTCGGTCATCCAGGACATGACAAAATCAAAAAAGGCGTTCAGTACAGAAACAAATGGATTTTATTTGTAACAAGAAGACGTTTTGCTTCTCATCCAAGAAGCTTTCTCACCAAAACGTCTTCTTGTTACAAATAAAGTCCAGTTGTTAATGAACGCCTTTTTTAACTTATTTACTATTTTGCCTGCTTCAAACAAATCAGTAATTTTTTTATTCAAGTTTACAAAATAACGTATGTACCTGTATATATTTTAAAAATATATATTATACTGGGAACGCAATATTGTTACACTGTGCTTGATTAACCTCTAAAATTCACCTCACAAAACAGTCAAATAAACCACAGGGGACCGTGCTCTCTCAATTTCTGTACAGACAACTTCAAAGATAACTCGGAGACTTGTCACACGCAGAAGTTCTCAGATGGCACTGCAATTGTTGGGTGTGTGAAGGATGGACAAGAGAAAGAGTACAGGACCCTGGTTGAGGACTTTGTAATGTGGTGCAAATCCAACATCTACAGCTCAACATCAGTAAAACAAAGGACTTCAGAAGGTCTGGGCCTACTCTGAAGCTAATCTCAATTGAGAGGTCAATGTGGAGGTGGTCAGGAGTCAGGACCTACAAATATCTGGGCATACAACTGGATGACAGGCTGGACTGGTCAGTGAACACAGACTCCTTCTAGAGTAGAGGAAGAGTCAGAGCAGGCTCTACTTCCTGAGGAGGTTTGGGTCTTCAGTATCTGCAGGAAACTACTGGTGATGTTCTACCAGCCTGTGTGTCAGGTTTAAACCCCAAACATTATTAAAACACCACGCTGTAAAACAGAGAACAAGACACAAGTGATTTGAGTATCTTTCTTGCAAGGAGAGCCAACCCGCTCTGCCTCTTTTTGTTTTTCCTTGCCTTTTATTGAGTTAGGAATGCCCTAGTTACACAATGTCTCAACCGCTAAGGGAGAGGGGAAAACCGGTTGAGACTGATTCACACATAGGTACACGTCAACATGTTGAACAACATTCTTCCAAGATGGAGTGGAAAACAACTGCACACAGTAGTTGTTTTTCCCCCTGCCAGCACGAGAACTTGTTCCAACAGCCAGTTTTGCCCAGGGTGTGTTACCGGTCGAACAGGTTTCCTGCACACAAACTTATCACAGGCATTAGTTACATAGAACACTCACATTGTTCACTTTAAGATAAAAGGAATAAGTTTAAACACAAAATGTATTAAAGAATATAAATGTGATAATGTGTATTTACAATTATTCCAACACTGTGGTAGCCAGTGTCCTCTTCTGTGCTGTTGTGTGTTGGGGAGGCAGCAGTAAGAGGAGAGATGCAGTGACTTGACAAAAGCTGGTGCGAAAAGCTGGTTCTGGATTGGGAACAAAGCTGGAGTCTCAATTACATTGATGGAAGAAAAGGGCCCTCAGTATGGCAGTAAGTTATTATTCATCATGGACAATGCTGGCCATCCTCTGCACAGTTCCATCATGAAGTGCTCCTTCAGCTCCCTGTATAGGAAAAATGGAGCCTTGTAAATCTGCCACACCCCAGGCATGTGTGTACACACACACACACACACACACACACATTTTAAACCCTTCCTACACTCTTGCAAATATTCTAAACCCCGTTTGTAAACTAACGCTCTAACAGAATGTCATGATTTCAGCTCTCTGCCTCCACTGATCTCAGTCACCTGCAAGCACTCTTGGCCACGTCCACTTCTCCATACTCATTGATTCAACCTTTAATTAAACAGATAAGTCACATTGAGCCTCGAAGACTCATTTTACAATAATAATAATAATAATCATCATTTTATTTAAAAGCGCCTTTCAGGACACCCAAGGACACTTAAAGACCGTGTAAAGTGAAATTAAATGTGTGTTTTTAGTTTGTCACATGGCATAAATATGTGTTATTAATCACCCATTTAAATCTGACTGATTAAAAACATTGTTTACCTTATAAAATTAAGTCTCAAAAATCATGAAAAAACCTTATTTTCTCTTGGTCTGGAACGCTAGGGGCGTGTCAGTGCGTGGGCGTGGTTTCAGGCAGCTGCGCTGGTCCTGCTCGTGTCCCACAGTGGAGAGGCACTGAGGCAGACAGCAGAGCCAGTAAACCTGCTCTGTTTTTATCCGAGTTCTGTCTGTAACAGCAGCTACTTTTTCCAAGAGTTACGCTGTTTTTGTAAATAGTTTTCTTGTGTGTTTTTAATCTGGAATGAATTAAAAAAAAAAAAAAAAAGAGTTGCACCATGCGGGATTTGAACCCGTGGGCTTTGGGACGGAAGGCAAGCGCTCTAACCATTGTCCCAACCAGGCATTACAGATACTCAGCATAAAACGACGCAGTATAAAAACATGTTATGATTTGTACGGGTGCCCTGACCATTGCGACATCCAGGGAAGATGCACGAACGAGGCATAATTGATTAGCTAGCTAACAATGAACAAAATATCTATGCTATTGCTATCTGATGCTGTCTGCGATTCGCGAGTGAACGGCTCCACCGAGGCGAATTTATACGGCCGGAGCTGCAGGGGGTGGGGGCTCTACTAATGAGGACCGCGTGACGAAACGCGGTCACGTTTAAAACACGCCTAAAAAATCCTGAACCAGAAATATGTTTATACACAGTTTGCTCTATAACTCCAAAATTAATTGAGCTACAATTTTGAGACTTTTTACTCATTTACAAGATTACAATTATCACATTTATAATGTTTATTTAAGAAAATGTTGAAATTCACTTTACACGGTCTTTAACAAACCAACACAGTGTAATACAGAGCAAACATTATCAGCGACAAATTGAAATATAAAATACATAAAGGATATAAAATGGAAGATAAAAATACATTTAGTAAAGTTAGTGATAAGCTAGTCTAAAGAGATGGGTTTTCAGGGCAGTCTTGAACAGAGAAAGGGAGGTGGTGTTTCGAAGGTCTGGCGGTAGAGCGTTCCAGAGGTGAGGGGCAGAGCAGGTGAAGGCCCTGCTCCCCATGGTGGAGAGGCGGGCAGAGGGTACATGGAGATGTAGCGAAGAGGAGGATCTGAGAGAGCGTGATGGGATGGAGATTTGTAGGAGGTCAGATAGATAAGGAGGGGCAAGGTTGTGGATAGCTTTGAACGTGAGGAGTAGAATTTTGAAGATGATGCGTGATTTAACCGGGAGCCAGTGGAGCTGCTGCAGGACAGGAGTGATGTGGTTATAGTAGGAGGTTTGAGTGATGACACGGGCAGCTGAGTTCTGGACCATCTGTAACTTGTGGAGAGATTTGTTGGGGAGGCCGTAGAGAAGGGAGTTGCAGTAATCGATACGGGAAGTCACAAGACTGTGCACCAGGATGGCTGTGGAGCGGGGTGTGAGAGAAGGACGGAGACGGTTAATATTACGGAGGTGGAAATAGGCAGACCGAGTAATATTGTTGATGTGTGAAGTGAAGGAAAGAGTGGTGTCGAGGATGACACCGAGGCTCTTGACCTGAGGGGAGGGGGATAGCAGAGAGTTGTTAAGGGGGACGAGAAGATGTTCTGATTTTGAAATAGAGTTTTTGGTACCGACGAGAATGACTTCTGTTTTGTTGCTGTTTAGTTGAAGGAAATTGTTAGAAAACCAGTGATTTAGCTCGTTGAGACAGTCGGTGAGGATGGAGGGTGGGTGGGTGGAGTTAGGTTTTGATGACAAGTAGAGCTGCGTGTCATCAGCATAGCAGTGGAAATGGACGCCGTGTTTGCGGAAGATGTGGCCTAGAGGAAGGAGGTAAATGATGAAGAGGAGGGGTCCGAGGACAGAGCCTTGGGGGACACCCGTGGAGACAGGGGAAGACTGGGAACGGAAGGATTTAAGCTGAATGAATTGAGTGCGGTCAGAGAGATAGGAGGTGAACCAGTCTAACGGGGTACCTGAGATGCCAATGGAGGTTAGTCTGTTGAGGAGGATAGAATGACAGATGGTGTCGAAGGCAGAGCTTAGATCCAGAAGAATGAGGATGGACAGAAGACCAGAGTCAGCATCAAGAAGGAGGTCGTTAGTAATTTTTACTAGGGCTCTTTCGGTGCTATGGTGGGGGCGAAATCCAGATTGAAAGTCAATCACAACACATACTTCAAGCTCTAACAGAATATGTTGGATAATGGAATGTGCAGAGTGTAATTTCCAAGATTTGTGACCGTGCCATTTCTCAACTTCAGATGATCGTAGTCTAAAATTCTGGGACGAAAGGTGGTGGGTGATATGCATTCCCTCAAGAGATGCTGGGCTTTTATTTATGCTATGATTTAATTCTAAGTGGTTGTGTTAAATGATCATACAATCATCTCATCGCACTGACTGTTCTTCTGTTTTATACAAATACACTTCCCAGCAGCAGCTAAAAAGACTTCAGGAAAAAAAAGAAGTTTTTTTTAAACACGTTGCAATAAACGAGGCACATAAGCCACAGTGATGTGCTTTTTCATCCACTGGTGAGTTTCTTGTTGCAGAATTCCCCTAAAATTTGCAAGTCATCATACCGAAAGCTTGAGAGATCGTTATAGCATTTAATGATTAGCGAGTGTCATCACATGTAGGTTGTTCAGTTTGCCTCTTTTGTATAACATTTGATAAGTTATCTTGTAAAGAGTCTTTGATTAATAATTCGTTAGTTGTCTTATTTTTCCCGAATGGGGCAAGAATGGTCACCTTAAAGCCAACACGCGCTCAGGCCCTGTGGGCGACTGATGTCTTTCTGAAAATAAATAAATAACTGGAGGAAAACCATTTTTTGTGGTTTGTGTAACAATGCCAATCCCTGTTTCCCCCTTGTCCAGCAATGAAAACCATTTAAATGTCTCCAGTAGATTCTGTAGATGATGAGTTTGCAACAATTAGGTTTGCCAAGCCAAATTAGGTTTGACGATCAGCTGCCTTTTTGGTCCACGTTGCGCCCCAAGGTGCTTTGGCCTCGTTAACTCGTTTGTCTGTGTGTGAAACTGTGAATTCCACGAATCCCTTTATTAGCAGAGAAAGAACATATTTAACCGTTCATGGCCTTTGCAGGCAGCCCATACGGTCTCTGTCTCAGTGAATGAGACACTTGTTGGACATTTCTAAACAATGTTTTCTTCCATGACTATATCTGATTTGGGAAAAGTCTGGACTGAATTCCCAAAAGGAACTTTTTGACACTCATTTATTAGCATATCAGTGGCTTGTAAAAGCTAATTATCAAACGTTGGTAGATGACATCGTTAGATATTTAGAATTACTGTTAAATGTTGATGGTGCTTTTACTTTTGGGACAATTTTTGCACTTTGTTTACAAATACTGAAATTTTAGTTTGTATACTGTATATATAATATGGCTGTGGCCATCTTGCATTTTGATGTGGCAACCCAACTGTCAATACTGGCCTTTCTTAAGTCAAATAAATGCCAGCAGTTACAGAACAACCTCATTAAAACTAATTGAGTTGGTAAATTGGAGCCTGAGAGCTGGGGGTGCAGTTATGTTTGTGTCTGAACCTGTTACACATGCAGTTGAAGGAGTTTATCTTTGGGAGCGCACAATTTACGGTTTTTATCACATTATACCCTTTAAACAGAGATTTTTAAAAAATCTCATTCATAGTTTATTTTATATTTCTGCACTAGTAGTAATATAGTAGGGTTACTACGTATCCCATGCTTTAAATTGTACCCATTTCCAGACTCAAATGTGCACGTTTTATCAATTTTTGGCATAGAATCTACTCATTTTCTGTAAATGTACCATACAGATTGTACTGACGATGAACAGTGGAGAATAACTGCTGAGCCACAGGGATTAAATCCTCTTTGATGTAACATGAGGTTTATTTTGTAAAACTAGTTCAGAGTAAAATGAAACAGCACATCAGCTGGACAGCCTTGTGACTGGCAAGTTACATTCTTAGGTGAAACATGTGCCAAACAGCCTGCTTTGATCCGACATGTTTAACCATTATTTTGCTCACAATTTTACTATGTTCACCAATCTTAGATACATGGGAAGCATACTGAGCTTTTTATTTTTCTGAAATATACTGTAAATTTGTGGCTTTTAGAAAATAGATTAGGAACATAAGTCTGCAAACATAAATACTTTCAGCGCTCTGTTTTTCCTTATTAAACCAGACATATACCGTAAAGTAATTTCCATACTTTTTGACTATAAACCCTGCTATATGACCAGCGTTTCAACCACATAAAATGAAGCGTTTATCTCATTGGTAATTATTTTTAGGTCCTAATTATCAACAGCTCTGCTCATTTGTGCTAATTTGCTGTGGTCTTTCAAGTGTTTTTGTTTTTATTTAGCTGATTGTTCTACGTGTTTGTAATCTCACTCCAGTAGTGGCACTCCCAAAAAGACAAAACTCGGACCTGCAACCAGACGTCAAAGACCTTCAGATTGTCAATTATCTTTGATATCTCCAGCCAGTTTGAACTCAACTGTAGTAGAATCCTCCATTAAAATAAATAA
>JBBPBX010004222.1:23240-41630 GCA_038048925.1 Garcialebias charrua | reverse complement strand
ATAAAAAACTTTACACTTCTGCAATGTCTTTAAATGAAGCGTCACATGTAGCTGTCATCACGCCTAGCTGCAAGGTCAAGGTCATAAAACAAGGTCAAATGTTATACATGGACTGTGATCATCATCACATCTGATCCGCTCAAAATGAAACGATACACATATGGATCATCGCTAGACAAGAGGTCACTTGTCCTTCTCATTACTTCCACTACAGTTTCAAGGTCAACAAGCAAGGTCAAATATCAAATGAGGTCTTTGCTCTTTCAGGCCACATCTTCGAATCTATTTGTTTTTTTGGTTGCTCCCTTCTTCAGGGATCGCCACAGCAAACTAACTCTCTCAAAGAGTTGGCAATTGTTTTCATGCCAAATGCCCTTCCTGACGCACCCACAGACCACCGAGCTGCCACAGCCCTCTGTGTGGAGCAGAGAGCTTCCAACTAGGGCACACGGGGGAGCAGATGGTGGAGGTTGAGAGCCTTGCTCAAGGGCCCAGAGTGGGGCAAATGAGAGTGGAGGCAGGTTTTGGATACTTCAGGTTTCTCATCCAAATTTTAATGTTGTCGTTTTGGGGGATCAAACCAGCGACCTTCTGATCACATGCTCGCCTTCTCTAACTTCTGCACCACCACTCCTAATTTATCAAAACTTGATACAAAAACAGTCACAAAACGAATTATGTACTTGTCACCTCAGCTTCAAAGTCAAGGTCACAAAACAAGGTCTTTTCTTCTGATTCATTCAAACTACAGTAATTTAATTAAACTTGATACTCGTACCTTCACTAGAATGTACCATCGCATGTACCCTTGTCATCACCCCTGTTATGAGATCTTGGTCACAAAGCAAGGTCTAATGACAAACAAGGTCTTTGCTCTTCCAGGCAACAGTTTCGGATCCAAAATAGTTTTTCAAAACGGTGCGTAGATGCATCACCAGTTGCATTTTTTTGAGCTGATGTGTGAAATTAATTCCATTTTGATGTACAAGGTGGCATTAATTCATTGTGTGGCTTTGGCTTTACATAAATTCAGGGGTGCTCTGCAGTGATCCCACATTGGGGATGGGTATCTTGTGTTGGTAATGGGATAAATGTTGCTTCTGTCGTATGGCCACAAAACGAAAGTGAAACACGAAAAGCAACATTGCATCATTCCAGAGTCACGATTAATGAAAAATACTGTATGTTGCTCAATTTTAATTTTGTTAGGAAATAATTGGTCCATTGTTATAGATTCCTGCATTGTGTAGATTAGGGCATATATTGTGCTGTATGTGGTACCGTATTTTCCGGACTATAGGTCGCACCGGAATATAGGTCGTTTTGTCCAATTATTGCCAAAAAAATTGGAAAAATCCATAAACGGGTCGCACCTAAATACAGTATAGGTCGCACCTACGTCACCGCCGATGTAACACATCATCCACCGCTGACGTGACGCGTCACCGCTGAGACAGCCCAGAAATGTGGACGAGTGTTTAACTCTGTTGCAAATGTCTGCCACAGGAGCGCACAGCAAGGCTTTTAAGAAGATTAACACAGTAAAAACCATTATTTGTTTGCTAAAAATTATAGCTGACATTATAGCACAAGGGTTCCTGAGCTTAACCGTTCCTTAATAAATTCACGAAATGGTCTAATCTAAAATATACACGGAAATAAAACTGAAGCTAACACGAGACGAGTCTGTCTCTAAAACAACGAATAAAAAAACAAATTTTATCTCAAATGTCTCATACAGGTCAACAGTTTGTAAATGAAACCCATGTAATTACACTCTGTAAGCTAAAAAAATATCCGCCGAGTGGTTTAGGAGCAATTTTTTATAATATACACGGAAATAAATCGAAGCTAACACGACACGGTTGCGTCTCTAAAAACACAAATAAAAAATCAAATGTCTCATACAGGTCAACAGTTTGTAAATGAAACCCATATAATTACACTCTGTAAGCTAAAAAAAATATCCGCCGAGTGGTTTATGAGCCATTTATCTAAATAGTAGGTACCGATATCTATTTACGGTAGCTAACCGCTAACAACGAAGCTAAAATATATTTTTTTATCTCAAACATCTCATAAAGCTAGTCACTTGTAAATGTCCATACAGTGATTACATTCTGTAAGTTTGATAAAAATCTGTCCTGTGGTTCTTGACTTATCTTGCTAACAAACAGCTAACAAACACAGCAAACAGAAGTTACCTCCAGAGCAGGAGGCCGGGCAGCGACAGAGTCAGTCCGAGCAGAGGAGGCTTTTTTCGGACACATGAGCTGGAAACGGTCGGTGGACTCTCTGGAAGTGTCCCCTAGCGGACAAAAGTGGTACTGCACCATTTTTTGCCAAAATGAAAAACGGTCATATCTGAGCCAAAAATTGGTCTAAAAATATGGGGGAAAATCCATAAATAGGTCTCACCTCTCTATAGGTCGCAGGGCATGCAAATTAGGCAAAAAAACGCAACCTATAGTCCGGAAAATATGGTACTCGTGTTGATTTGTGTTACTGTTCTTTCAGCATTTGATCTTATGAGATTCACAAATCATTTGGTTTAATACATTTTACACAATGTTGGATTTTTCCTAAATTGAAGTTGTATAGACACATTTCTTTGCAGTTTTTATATACTTAAATAAAAATACAAAGCAGTGGGTGGAGCTGATAAACGGTGCTGAAAATGATTAATAAGAAGGTGCTCGTTGAAACAAGAAAGGGAGAGCTCCTATTCTTCACACTAGGCCCCAGAACAGCCTGGGTGAGTCAGGATTTCATTATCCTCCATCCCTCTGTGATGAGAGGAAGAAAGGCGGACGTGAGAGAAAGAAAGAGAGGGAGAAGAGAACAGAGGAGGGGGAAATAAAAGAAAGAGGCGTTTGATAGAGCTGTGTGGAGACCGTGTGTGAATGAGCGAGTGAAGGGCAGCCATTGTCTTGCCTCGACCTCAATTTGGTACTGTACGCTCCTCTTTTTACTGCACTGTCTCGAGCCACAATGCCTCCTTTCTCCTCTTCTCTGCTCCCTCTCTCTTAAAGAAATAGGGGGATTAGGGCCCACTGAGGGGAACTTCGTGTCCAGATTGCCAACTATCATGACTCCTCAACATGTGACGGGAGGGCGACAAGATGCTCTGAGATTTGTATACATTTTCTCATTTTTCCTCCTATTTGAATTTTACAAAGCTAAAACAAAAAAACAAAAGGAATTTAATAGAAACATGTTTTTGGATAGTCCGAGGAGGGAGGTGCAGGAGGTGAACGACACAAGGAGAGAATCCCCGAAACAAAACAAGAGCGCAGCTGTACTTCCTGTTTACCCAGGCCTAGAGAGAAGCAGCGGGGAAGAACAGAGATTTCATTCATTTCATCTTTTTTTACTTTCACTCAACCTCATCGTCCTCCCCCTTTCTCCTCCCGCACCGGTCTACGTTAATTCCCCGTTAGCCCTCTTTCCTTACGGCTTTTTCTCCTCTGTCATCTTGCTGATAAGCTGGACCGGACTCAGAAGGACGAGCTGGGCGAGGCGGTGTATGCTCTGCGTTAGGCTTGGGTTTGGTATGATTTTGGAAACAGCGATGATTATTAGCCGTTTCGACTTGCGGCTGCTGTTACAGACATGAACCATGATTATAACAAGGAAAGAAACAAATTGGAAAGAGTTAGAAATAAAGATGGCAGATTGTCAGACTGGGTGAACTTTTTTTTTTGTCAAGTTTGGGAACTTTTTCCCCCCAAGGGAGTTTAGTTGTTTGGGAAAAATACTGTATATAAAAAGTCTCATCCTTAATTTTCTTTGCACCACCGGAACACAAAGGACACAACACACGACTATTAGTGAGCTTAGATGTTTGACTTTGCTTTGATGGTCAGCAAACTAACTGTAACTGTACGCCAAAGAAGACCTTGAAGCCACTGAGGGGGGCAGGGCTGTAGGGAGAGCACCAGCACATCCCAGCTGTTTGTTCCACCCACCCAAACCGAGCCCTCCCTGACCTCTCTCTATGCAGTCGGACATCAGACTGCGATGCAGCAAAGGACGCGGTTGATTAAAAGGCTTGTTTCTGTCGCTGCTGCAGTCCCCGTCGTACAGGCGACTGGCTGTGGACCAGGCTGCAGTCAGTCCATCACGTGTTCTTGCTACTAGTGTGACTATACGCGCTCAGATATGGTGTCAAAATGTTTCAGTTGTTGCACTGACAGTCCATGTAGTTGCGCTCAGCCATTAGGCTACTGTACATCTGATTCTCACTGAAAGGAAACGTAGCAGGGCTGCTTAATGTGAACTAGGAGTAGGTGATATGGCTCACGTATACAGTAATATGATATTTCAGAGCATTCTGACGATAACGATAAATTTTGTGATATAACAAAAACAAACAAACTGAAATCATAGTTATTGAGTTGTCAAAATTAACTTAACATGTTGCTTTGCAGTATTATATAAAAACAAAAAAAAACACAAGGGTTAGTTTTACTGAAATTACTTTATTTAGTAAAGTATTCAGTCTCAAAGTGTAAAAATACAAAATAAAAATGATCCTTCTGTTATTTAGATTGAAAAAGTTTGCACAAAATATAGATCAATAAATCCACCACAAAAACTAAAGTGCAGGTGTAGTTTCCCAAAATAACTGAATAAAATGAAGCTTAAGATCTGTTGAGCATAAATGTAACATACCTGTACAAGAAAATACATGTTGCCTTTAAATGAGCTATAACTTCCAAAACTTGTCACAAGGTGTCTTCAGCTGGCCCTGAACTTGTGCTGGTGTTTCAGCTTCCTCTGTTCCTGCAGGAATGATTCTGACTGCTCTGTCTTTGATCCCGTCACGCTGAACCCCCATCCCCTTCAAAAACTGCTGGAATAGCTGAGTCATTTACATCACATACTTCAGGTGCTACTTATTATGCAGGATCTTTGCTTAATACCTCAACATTAACTCTTAGCATCAACCCTGATATTTTTGTTGTTGTTATAAAATATCTCCATTACTGAGCAGATTTAAGCAAACTCTTAGAAATCGATGATTGTTTTTTATATTTACAACTAATTAACTTCGTCCATCGAATTCAATACAGCTGCTATACATCATTGACCCAAACAACAACTACAACTTTCACTTGAGCGGTTCACAGCTGAGTGTGACGTGACTGGGATGAGGATCAGTTCCTCTAAATCCGAGGCCATGGTCTTGAGCTGTAAAAAGGTAGAGTGCCCTCTCCAGATCGGGGAGGAGGTCTTGCCCCATGTGGAGGAGTTTAAGTATCTCGGGGTCTTGTTGACGAATTAGGGAAAAATGGAGCGAGAGATCGATAGGCGGATAGGTGCGGCATCAGCAGTGAAGCGGGCGCTGTACCGGTCTGTCTTGGTGAAGAGAGAGCTGAGTCAAAAGGCAAAGCTCTCAATTTACTGGTCAATCTACGTTCCCACCCTCATCTATGGTCATGAGCTTTGGGTTGTGACCGAAAGAACGAGATCTCGGATACAAGCGGCCAAAATGAGTTTTCTCCGCAGGGTGTCTGGACTCTCCCTTAGAGATAGTGTTGAGTTGAGATGGCTCAGGCATCTGGTTAGGATGTCTCCTGGACGCCTCCATGGTGAGGTGTTCCAGACACGTCCAATCGGGAGGAGACCCAGGGGAAGACCCAGGACACGCTGGACGGACTATGTTTCTCGGCTGGCCTGGGAACGCATTGGGATTCCCCCGGAGAAGCTGGCCCAAGTGGCTGAGGAGAAGGAAGTCTGGGCGTCCCTACTTAAGCTGCTACCCCCGCCCGGGTCGGGCAAGGCCAGGCTTCAGGCCCGGGTTAAAAAGAACAGTTCTAACCCAAACCCAGAGAGGGCTGTTCAAATTAATTTTACATATATAGAGCTAAAATATGGTGCTGTAGTAGCTGTGAGTCAGTCACAACATTGACTCTGAACGTGAGCACGAGATAGCGCACGCAGCACTTTCTCAACATAAAATTGTCTTAATATAAAGCTCTGGCATGGACTTTTTTCAAGGAACACTAGGTTTTTGTTGTCATCTGTTCTTAGAAGTTCAAAAACCCAGAACTTAAATAAAGAGATACAGCTCACTGTTTGTTTTCACATTGAGTGTAGACAATTGATGCAGCTTCTTACTGCAATCAAGTAAAGCTGTTTTGTTGAGTATACGTGCATAAATGTAGATAATGTCTTTTTGTAAACCGTGACAAGGAAAACAGCTCTGCATGCTCAGAAACGTTCCTTTAATTCTATTATTTAAATTTCTGGGAAATTGTCTTTTTATTCCTGGTAGAAACTGATGACCTCAGACTCTCGTTCTGAATGCGAGACCTTGTACCTCTCCAGCAGCATACTGCATGCTTGTTTACTGTGTGCTTTAGCATTGGAGCTGTTATACAGTATTTATGCACATAGAGCACCATGGAATTGTAGAGAGCAAGGATTCGTCCCTTAAATTGAAGGAACTTGACAGCAAGTGTCCTCACCGCTGCTCCTCTGCTGACCCCACGTTCTGACCTCCTTACTGAAGAGGGCGACCAAGGCTGCATGTGCTGGCCTTTTTTCTTGCACTGTCGAGCTCTTAAAACACGTTAGCTGTTTGTCGCTGAAAGGTTAGCTCATGGAGTCAGTTTTGGAATAGTTCCTCTTGCAAATGTTTACGAGTTTTTGCTGGAATACAAAAAGACAAAAACAATTTTTTTATTTTTTGCTTTAACTAGATGAATTGCATTTCCTGCGAAAATGCAGTGTGAATGACAAGAAAGTTCATGCTCAATAATCCAGGTACCAAATCCAATAATTCTCAGTCGGGTCATCTGGACAGTTTCTTTTTATAGAAACGTTTCACCCTCTATCTGGTGGGCTTCTCAGTCATAGGACTTCCAGCAAACTGTTTCCCCCACCAAGAAGTAAACACCATAAGTAGACCAACCAGTTTGCTGGAGCCAGGATGGTTTCTGGGGGCTGTCCTGTCTCTCGTCGACTCCTCCCAGGCAGTGTGAATGCTTATTGCAGAAGAACGTACTGATAAACAGCTGAAATTAGATAAACATTCTGAAACGTAGCTGAAATGGAAGAACAAGCTTATATTAGCAGAAGAAAGGGGAAAGAACATATATTTGCTGAATTAGGGTAAGCAAAAATGAGCACAACAATTATGAAATTAGCTTAAAAGGGCAGAAATTAGCAAAAGAATAGCTGAAAAGTAGCTGAAAATACAAAAAGAAGCTTAAACTACAAGAAGAAGGTAGAAAGAACTGATATGAGCTTTAAAAAAAGTGGAATTAGCTGAAAAAACTAAAATTAGCATCAAAAGAGCTAATTGGTAGCCGAAAGGCCGGAAAAAGTTGAAACTATCAGAAAAAAAGCTGAAAGGAGCATATCAAGCTGAAATTAGCATAAAGAAGTTAAGTAGACTGAAAGTAGCAGAAACTACCATGAACATTTGGATTTTATTTGAGCTGTTGTTTAACAGCTGCATAGAGCTGTTTATTTGAGCGAAACAGTTGAAATTAGCTAAAATGTTAAAAAGCTCGCTGAAAGGTAGAACAATATTAAATAGTATAAAAAGCAGCAAGAGCACGTTTGCCCGGTTATGCTGAAAGAAGCAGAATTGAGCACAAAAATGTGGAAATTATCTGGAAAAAGCTGAAAGGAGCATATCAAGCTGAAATTAGCATAAATAAGTTAAGTAGACTGAAAGTAGCAGAAATTACCATGAACATTTTGAATTTACCTGAGCTGTTTAACAACTGCATAAAGCTATTTGAGAGAAACCGCTGAAATTAGCTAAAATGCTAAAAAGCTAGCTGAAAGGTAGAACAAGCTTAAATTGCATGAAAAGCAGAAAGAGCATGTTTGCTTGATTATGCTGAAAGAAGCAGAAATGAGCACAAAAAATGTGGAAATTATCTGGAAAAAGCTGAAATTAGCCACACTCAAAACAGCTGAAAAGTAGCTAAAACAGCTAACAAGAAGCTTAAATTACCAGAAGGAAGCGGAGAGAGAACATTTTTACTGAATTAAGCTGAAACAAGTTGAAATGAGTGCAAAAATGTGGAATTTGCCCCCCCCCCCCCAAAAAAAGCTAAAATTAGCATAAAGACAGCTGATATAGTAGAAAAGGCTGAAACTTGCATAAATAAGCTGAAAGGAAAAGCTAAAATTTGCTGAAAGTAAGAAGAAGCACAAAATTGTCGTAGTTAGCCGAAATAATCTTAAATGATCACAAAACAGCTGAAAAAACAGCTGAACGTACCGGTAGCTGAAAAAAGGCAGATATTTGCACAAGGAAGCTGAAAGAAGCAGAAGCAGAACGAAATGTGAAAGGAGCAATAAAAGATTGTAAACAGTTCTAAAGATTTGAAGGATGTAAAATGACCTAAACTAATTTTCCATGAGAAAAAAAAAATGGCAGAAAAGGCTAAATATTTCAAAAAGCTAACGTTGCAGCAATACCAAAAGTCATGGCAGGATTGTCAGCTGAATGGTATTATTTAGGATTTGTTGAAATAGCAACAAGTGGAACAAGAAAGATGCAGAGAAATGTATGGGGGAAAAAAAGGATCTCGATAGTGTGAATGCTTCATGAACATTCACACAGTTACAAACATATTTATCGAGCTGCTGTTTAAACACAGTCCAAGTCCCTCGAGCCCAACAGGAAAAATGAAAAATAACGTTTTATCCAACCTTGTGTCTCCGAAACTTCATTAAAGTTGAAGAAAAAAAGAACTATTCATTTTCACGCGTTATTGTTTTGAAATAATTTTTGCCACATAAAAACTGAAAGCCACAACGGTAATATACAGACAAAAGATTTGCGATTGTGTTCCTAATTATGCGGTGCTCAGTTCCAACTGAACGCTTTGAATTCCCGTCAAAGAATAAAAAACACCATCTTTAAAAGGGTTACCTTCAAATTCGTTTGCGGTTTCTTTTCAGGCTGAAGTTTGTTGCATTCCCAAACACTCCTTTGGACTTTTAATTACAATTTGTTTTGATTAAGCATGTACCTGTAAATGCACCATCCTTGATGGTGACCTTTTGTTAGTGTGGCCTTCTTTTGGCTAAAAAAGAATAATAATAATTAAAAAATAAACTCTTGAGTTTCCATTTATGAAATGAAGATTGAAGATTAAACAACAGAAGGGAACCATTAATTTTGTCAGGGAATTAAAGCACCATCAATCTCACTTAATCACCTTTCTAATATCTCCTCAGATGCTGGTACAAAGCTCAAGGTTAACATGGTTTGTTTCGTGAAAGCAACAGAGGGGGGAGAAGAGGAACAGACATTCAGTGTTGGATGCATGAAGCATGCTTTGGATCCCACTGTCCACCAGTTGGACGGAGATTATAAAAAACTGTGCTGTGTTGGTGGGAGGGCCGAGCCAGGAGGTTGATGTAGACAGAAATGACAGCCATTGTTTGGTCTGTAATTATCTCTGTCTGCTTATTTGCCCGCTCATTTCCTGTGGAGACGGCGAGGGGGGACCAAGGAGAGAGGTGCCAGTGGTTTTTCAGCTGCTGTTTCTAACAGGTGGTTCAGTTTGTCCTTGATGACCGGCGTATTTGTTTTTCTACTTTGTCTTTGTTTATGGCTTTGGTGGATTATGAAAAATATTATCTATTCAATGCAAACATAAGCCTTCGAACGTACATAAGTGTCATTTAATTAGTGCTCAGTGCCATGAAAAGTGGGCGATTATTTAATTGCCTGTGTCTGTGTCTGTTCATTTGTCCAACACGTTTTAATAAAGTTGTCAGAAAGGAAGCGTTGGATGCACAACTCGTTTACTTTTGGAGCCTACCTGATTCAAGATGGTCACCACAGCTCAGCTATGTTGTATGGTCTGGAGACAGAGACATGGACAAAAATACAGGAGACAGAACTGGAAGTGGCAGAAATGAAGATGTCGAGGTTCTCCTTAAGCCCGAGATACACTGAAGCAGACTCCATATACGCGCGTATACGCGCGTATACGGAGCCGCTGCTACACTCGGCTTTCGTTCTCGCGTAGATTCTCGTGTTTTCGCTCCAAATTCTAACGTCATTTCCTCCGTACCGTCACTTCCGATCGTCACTTCCGCTAGTTTTTCGCTCCAAACGCTCGCGTTCTCCTTGTTGTAATATGAGCAGCTGAGCACGGAGTGCTTTTCCTGCAGCCCACAGCCCACCACAGCCCACCAGGGAATATATAAAACATCGCGCACCCAGGTAGGACCTGAATTCATTCATTTCATTCATCGAGTGAACGGAGGAAGAAGCGGTTACTTGACTTTAGGCAAAAAAACAAAAGAAAAGGCCCGATCAGCGATAAAAAAGAGGAATTTATTTCATTTGTGTAACATACAAAACAGTCCGGCGCCGGGGAAGTTTAGGTCAGACACCGCGCATCGCGTATGCGAATCGCGTATGCGTAGTAAAAAAATACTTTTGCGCGTACTTGCCCTGAGGGGCTACGCGGGGCTACGCTGCGTACGGGGCGTACGTACGCTGCGTATTGGCGTATCGTGAGGACGCTCGAGTGTATCTCGCCCTTTAGGAGTGACAAGGATGGATAAGATCAGGAATGAGATCATCAGAGGTACAGCACATGTTGAACAACTGGGAGATAAAGTTAGAGAGGACACACTGAGATGGTTTGGACATGTCCAGAGGAGGGACAGTGGGTCTACTGGTAGAAGGATGTTAGAAATGCAGCTGCCAGGAAAAAAAAGACAGAAGAAGGCCAAAGAGGAGATATATGGATGCAGTTAGAAGACATGGAGGTAGTTGGAGTGAGGACAAAGTGAAATGAAGGAGGATGACTTGCTGTGGAGACCCCTGAACAACTGAAAAAAGAAGAGTTACTAGTTCAAGGATTCAAGGTTCTTTACCGTCATTCACATCACATGTGGTACATGAGGTGTAATGAAACTATGTACACAGGGTCCAAGTTATATCCAACAAAAATACAAATTGTAAAGGAAACACTGGTAAGATCCAAGACATGAACTCATATCTTTGCCTATTCACATTCATCATCCATTCATACAAAACTCCACCTTCTGGAGGAGATAAAGTGTGGATGGACCACACCTCTTCACCTGTATGGCTTCACTCCTGAAGCAGTTTTAATTTGAAATCTTTACTAGACTTATTTATCACCAGTGTTTCCTTCTTGAGTCTGGTGGGGGACTTGGGACCAGAAAGTTGCGGTTCGACTCCCAGCCATTCCCACATGCCGTGGTGTCTCTGAGCAAGACACCTAATCCCTAATTGCTCCCTGCATGCTTACATAGCTGCCCTCTGCTCCACCTGGGTGTATCTCAGGTGTTATGGGTTAAATGCAGAGAACTAATTTCACCATTGAATGGGAACATACAATGATGACAATCTTAGACTTCCCTTCCCTCGAGTCACAAAAACAATCTCTTCATCAATCTCAAACCTTGGGCGATCTCACTTTTCATCATCACAGTAAACTCCTTTAAAAGCGTTTTTCCCAATCTCAGATAACTTTAAGCTTCGTCCCAGGCTCACCTTTTCCAACTCAGAAAAGACAGATCTTGCGGTTTTCCTCCTGATTTGACAAAAGTCCTTAGTCTCCAAACTACAAAACTGTTAAGATCCTGATCAGAGTGCAAAGGTGTAGAGTGCAACTGCAAAGGGTTGAGTACAAGAGCCTTCCCTCTTAGATATGACGTTCTCCACACCATTGTGCATTGTTCCTCTGCTCTGTACAGTCAAACTGCCTCCATCTTCACTAGACAACTGAACGCTCCTGCAGACATTCAGATTATGGACACTTTAAAGACACCTTTTTCACGATCTTACATTACTTAAATCTAACTTCACCATAAATCACTGGATACATTTGAAAGTTTCACAAAGAATCTTAAAATCTACAAGTGATTACATCGTTCATTTTACCACTGCTTAGAAACCTTAGCAAACACCAAAACGGCTGTAACTATAAATATTGTGCACATGTTAAGCTACAGTTTATTGTAGCTGAGAATCTTCCCCAACATTTCATCTGAGTTAACGGATCTCATTAGTTATTTGTTGAAAAGGGCAATAAAGCCCTTTATTGTCCCTTTAGGGTGTGAAAAGGGTGGGCATCACAAGGTCGGCTCTGAAATGGTTTAGATCCTACCTCTCTGACAGAACCTTTTGCGTCAACATCAAAGATTTTAGTTCAGAATCGGCAGCACTTCAATGGGGGGTACTGCAGGGGTCCATCCTCGGTCATCTTCTCTTTTCTTTATACCTGCTGCCACTAGGTGCTATTTTCCATAAACACAACATACACTTTCATTTTCTATGTCGATGACTCAAATTTACTTCCCCCTGAGGCACAGTGCTGCATATTCTATTCAATCTCTTCTAGACTGCCTGGCTGACATCAGGGACTAAATGGCTTTAAATTTCCTAAGTTTTAACAAGAAGTCTGAAGTCATGTTATTCCCTTCTAATGGCACAATCAAAACCCACGGTATTGACCTTTTCTCTGTAAACCCGTTACAGAAACAAAGAGTCACAAATCTGTAAGTGATGATGGACCTTCAATGAAACTTAACAGTCATGTAAACATGATTGTTAAATCCTGTTTTTTCCAGCTGGGGCAGCTGTCTAAACTGAAGCCCATACTGTCATAAATAACCAGGAGACAGTAATACTGTACATGCTTTCATAACATCCAGGCTTGATTACTGAAATGTGCTTCTGTTTGGAATCAGTCAGATCTCCATTGCATGACTACAACTGGTCCAAAATGCTGCAGCCTGACTTTTAACTACAGGTCATAGAGAGTGCATTACACCAGTTTTGGCCTCCCTGCACTGGTTACCAGTTCACCTACTTCTGTATGTTTTTAAACCTCTTAACAGTTCTGCCCACCTCTTACTGAGCTTCTGCAGCCATACGTCCCACCATGCTCTCTGAGGTCAGCTGATCAGATGCTTCTTTCAGTTCTGTTTTAAGCTCATAGGTGACAGGGCTTGTTGCAGGCCCAAGACTGTGGAATGAGTTACCACTGCATGTCAGGCAGGCCCCTTCTCTCACTGTTTTCAAGTCTCGTTTGAAAATTCACTTTTATTCTCTGACTTTTGACACTGTATTTGTTTTGAACCTGTCCGTATTCCACAGTGTTAGACATTTTATTATTATCTTCTGCTATTTGTATCTATATTTTTATTTTACTTTATTTTATGTTTTGCTGTGTGCTTTGCTTGTTTGTTTCTAATGTGCAGCACTTTGGTTGGCCTTGTTGCTGTTTAAACAGCTTTATTAATAAAGTGGCTTGGTATGGTAATCTCATGAACCATTGATCAGATTTTAATAAAACTCCAGGTTTGCACAAGTGAACAGGTCTCTTGTAAATGAGTCTTTGAGGCTCAATGGGAACTAACTTGTAAAAATCAAGGTCTAATAAATAAAATAATACGTTTGGATTACTTCTGCATTTGACATTCTTTTAATTACATGATTTTGACAACTTAAAAAAAAAAATCAACCTCTCTAAAAGTAAAAACGCTGAACCTACGGTATATAAAAAGTGAGCTTCAAGTTTAAATGTTTTATCAACTCCCTGAATCTTTAAAGTCGGTGTGACATTTCTTCTTTTAAAAACACATTTTGAACAGCTTACTTAATGTCACATAAACTTGTGTACAGTGAAATGTCTCCCATCTGCCGAGGTGTAAAGAAACTGTTTTTTCTTTTTTTTCTTTTTAAATATGTGCTACATTGATCACATCTTTTGAGTTTGATGCCACAACCGCTTCAGGGATCTTGTCATAAACTTTTTTTTTTTCTCAGTTATGTACAGATGGTCTTTCCTTCAGGACTTGATCAACACCTGTTGACAAATACTGTACTGAAACAAACATCTGAGTGTGAAAGGTTAGAGTCAGACACGTGATAATCCACACTAGCTGGCTGAAACCTGCGATTCTCGAGCTAAAAAATAACAGAAACCACGTGAAGCTACACAAAAATGGCTCCTGAACACAGATGAGGATGGTTGATTTAATGTTTGAGGGAAAGCAAGCGAGATTGAATCAGTTGATTCTTTATACATCATCACTGAACAAAACCAAATGTCGCCCCAGACTCTTAGAAAACCTTAAATTTAGGTTCTAATCACGGAGCAAGAAAGGGGTGATTGGAAACACAACGGCATGTTGTGAGCACGATAACTGGAAAAATAATTGAGGTACAGACTTTCAGCTTCATGAAGAAAAGTTCATTTTTAAGATGGCCATCATATTTATGCAAACTGGCCACTCCTTTTATTTGAGGAAACTATGCTTTTCATTTTTTTATATTTTTTAAATGTATAATTTCCTGAAATGTTTGGGGTAGCCCATTCAGTGTTTAAAACTTAATTTCTGGTGGCCAAGGCCACCATTGGCCACCCCTTGGCTCTGCCACTGCACCTGGATCACCAGGATCCGTCACTCTTTGCCGCCTCGAACAAGAAAAATAAAAAACTCCTGTTCTTCTACAGTCGTGAGCTGCACAAAAGGTCTGCAAAAAGCCTGTGAGCCGCACTTTTCATTCAACCTTTATTTAGGCAGGTTAATCCCATTGAGCCTTAGGAACTCTTTTACAAGAGAGACCTGAAGAACTTGGGACACCCCTGTCCTAAAAGAACAGATCTCATATGATCAATGCTCAGTGTATGTGTTGGGTATAACTCTCAGCTACTGCCACACCAAAGTTTACCACAGTATATATAAAATTGGCTCAGTTGTGTGTATTTTTGTGGGTTTCTGTTGAGATCAGCGGTCCGTGATTACAATCTAGATTCATGTTCACTCCAGAAGTTACAAATTGACCAGTGGTCTATAATTTATTTTGCTAACAGACACACAATCGAACAGTCTGGCTTTGCCTTTTGGCAGTGGGTGATAACTTTAAGGTTTTTGATTGTTAATATTTTGAATTATTCTGTGGAACTACAAACAAGACTCGGATGATGACGACTTCGTACCACTGACTCCGAGCCGAACATCAAGTCTGAAACATCAACCTGAAATTTGTTTGTGCTAAAACTGAAACTCTCAAATGACCCGACCTCTTGTTTGTGTGTTTGCTTATGCACATCTAATTACACACATCTGACCGGCAGCACGTGACGACGGAAAGAATCGCCATTGAATTTCCCCAATAAAGTGTTTTATTAAAAAAAGACAAACAGGCTTTTCTTTGTTGCTTATTAGGTTTGTCGTTTTCAGCCTGTGTCTTCTGAGGGAGTGAATAATAAGGAATGGTGCGCTCACAGGATAATCACACACAAAGTAACACACACCAGACCTCACACACACACGGTCGCACATGTTTGAGGACCTCAAGTAAGCAGCGCCCGGACCATTAACAGTGTTGCACCTTTACGCTGTTTGCTGCTCAAAGGATGGGGAATTGCATTTACACACATCTCGCTTTAATAAATAAAAAGTTTCAACAAATCTACGGTGCACAAACACAAACAGTACAGCAGTGTGTCGATAGCCATCTCCCTCTCTCTCTGCTCCTCTCTCCGGGAGTCCAGTGAGGCCTGGCCTAATTGAGCCGGCCTCAGGAAGCCCATCATTAGCCCCGCTGCTCCGGTCACACATGGCCACCAGATGTGGGTCCAGCCACAGCGCAACGCAGAGAGTGCCACTCTTTTATTCTGTTCTGCCTCTCTGTCAGCCCTCAGCCTTAATAAACTGGCCTTTGTCTGCATGCCGCCATTGTGTTCGAAGTCTACTGCAGCCGTCCATAGGCGAAGTCATCGGAGCCTGAATGTGATGCTTTGTGCTGACAATAGACAGAAACAGGAGAGGGATAGTGAGGGACGGGGTCCAGAGGGTAACCAGAGAGCTTTGAGATGAACTCTCTGGAATTTTTATGGCCTTTTCCCCCCTGTTTTTGCCCAACTTTTTAAAACTGGATGTTTTGTGGGCACAAAATGTACATTTTATATCTCTCACAGTGTTCGTATCTGGATGGTTGTGCATATGTTTGATTTTTAAAAGAAAATAAAGGTAACTAGTTCGTCTTCAGCGAGCTCGAGCTCGACAAAGCGTGCATTCATCTAACAGTTTCAGCTTTGACAAAGTCTGTATTGAGGACTTACCTCATGTTGAAGGTAATTTTCTGTAGATAAACTGATTTAAAGAGTTCATGGGAGTTATTTCTGATTAGTTAACATCTTATCTGCAGAGGAAAGCAATCAGAGTATAATGAGTTTGGACAGTTTTATTTATTTAAGCTCAATACTGTATCTGTAAATTTAGTTGCATTATAACCATTTTTATGTTTGCTAAGGTTGATTAGAGGTGGTAGCCATCTTGAATTGGTTTGACTACGGCTATATTTTGATAGTTTAGTCCAAGGGTCTGCAACCTGTGGCTCTAGGGCCACATGCGGCTCTTTAGTCTCTCATCTGTGGCCCTTTGAAGATTTGACCAAAACAAACATGATACTGTATTTAATTTTTTCTTTATACCCACAACAGAAAAGGTACGTTTTAGCAGGAGTTTATTTTTGGGTCATTTTTCTGTAAATTTGTGAAACATGCTACTAGTACAAGGAGCCAAACTTTTTTTTTTTTTCATTTATAGATGGCCTCCCTTCTCACCTTATAGCCATCCTCTCACACCGATATGTATTTTTTTTAAATAGAGAGAAAGAAAAGATAGAAAGTAAGACAACAAAACAACAATTATCCACAAAAAGAGCACAAGGCAAACACACCCAACCTCCGTCCGCAATCCTGCAAAGCACATGACAGAACACAGCAACGAAACATACATGCATAAAGACTAATAATAATCATGACTTTGCAGTAGATTTCTATAAATAAACATACCCATACCTACAAATATATATATATATAGCATATATATATATATATGCATTCATATCACATATCCATCTACATATCTGCATATGATATCTACATATACATCCCTGCATCCATTTGTGTGTGGTTGTGAGCATGCATAAGTGAATAAGGTTCCTCCAATAGAACATTCAGCAGCGACTGTGAAGCATCAGAGATCCGTCCCCCCAAAGCCAGAGGCAGACGAAGGGGCGATCAAAGCCCAAGACCCCAAGAAGGACCCTGGGCCCGGAGTCCCCAGGGCCACCCGAACAGGACGAGCCACTCACCCACTGCCCAGATCTGACCAAGGGGAAGAACCGGACGAGCTCCACCAGCGGCCACACACAAGCCGTTTTCGCATTGGCCAGCCCTCCCCGGCTCTCCCAGCTTCTAACCCGGGTTCGGCGTGTTCGCATTTACCTTTTCCGCCCGGGATCCACCCTTGTTCTGGAACCATCTTCACCGTGGTTCTATCGGGCCGAGCCCCACGGACCCAGTTTCACGTCATGTACTGCTCTCATTTGATTCGTTGTTTGTAGCAGGGGCGGGACTCATTCAAACAACCTCAGCGCGAGGGTTGAATTTCATTCAAATTTAACTACAGAAACCCCTAAAACAATTGTTAGCTGAATTAGTTTTTCTGAGTTAAATTTTTGTTAATAACTGATCACAAATCAGCTTATGTTACAACGTAAATAACAACGAAGCGCGGACCCATTTCCGCCTTTCAGCGCGGCTTGAATGTCATTAAAATATAACTAATATTGTCTAACTGTTGCGCGCAGCCAGGGTTTTAAAATATAACTAATAATCTCTAACTCCTTTGCGTAGCTAGAATGTCAAGAGCGGTGATTCCTTCATAAGCAACGTGAACTCCCAAAAAAAACAATCCGCCGCCGTGGCTTACAGCGTTAATGCTGTTGTATCTTGACCAGACGAAGTGGGTTCGCGTCCCACCTGGGACAATGTTTTTTTTTACGTTTGTCTTTTATTGGAGTAAATAAAAAGGAGTTTTGTTAAGCATTTTACCAAACAAACTCCTTTTTATCTACCAAACAAAACTCCTTTTTATTTACTCCAATAAAAGACAAACGTAAAAAAATAAAAAACATTTGGAGTTCACGTTGCTTATGAAGGAATCACCGCTCTTGACATTCTAGCTACGCAAAGGAGTTAGAGATTATTAGTTATATTTTAAAACCCTGGCTGCGCGCAACAGTTAGACAATATTAGTTATATTTTAATGACATTCAAGTCGCGCTGAGAGGCGGAAATGGGTCCGCGCTTCGTTGTTATTTACGTTGTAACATAAGCTGATTTGTGATCAGTTATTAACAAAAATTTAACTCAGAAACACTAATATACAGTATATATATCCAGCTAACAATTTTTTTTAGCGGAGTCTCCTCTCTTAAAACACGAACACTCCACCCACGTGAAGAGAGCACCCCACCCACTTCCAGAGAACTGCCCACCCACTTCAAGGCGGCTCTGCGGCAAATGCGTAATGAACGCGGGTGGCCCAGAGCCACCCAGGGGC
>JBBPBX010004222.1:0-21471 GCA_038048925.1 Garcialebias charrua | reverse complement strand
TCTGTAGCCGTTTTCGCATTGGCCAGCCCTCAATGCCCCGGGCCGCCCCTGGGTGGCTCTGGGCCACCCGCGTTCATTACGCATTTGCCGCAGAGCCGCCTTGAAGTGGGTGGGCAGTTCTCTGGAAGTGGGTGGGGTGCTCTCTTCACGTGGGTGGAGTGTTCGTGTTTTAAGAGAGGAGACTCCGCTAAAAAAAAATTGTTAGCTGGATATATATATATTAGTGTTTCTGAGTTTAATTTTTGTTAATAACTGATCACAAATCAGCTTATGTTACAACGTAAATAACAACGAAGCGCGCACCCATTTCCGCCTTTCAGCGCGACTTGAATGTCATTAAAATATAACTAATATTGTCTAACTGTTGCGCGCAGCCAGGGTTTTAAAATATAACTAATAATCTCTAACTCCTTTGCGTAGCTAGAATGTCAAGAGCGGTGATTCCTTCATAAGCAACGTGAACTCCAAATGTTTTTTATTTTTACGTTTGTCTTTTATTGGAGTAAATAAAAAGGAGTTTTGTTTGGTAGATAAAAAGGAGTTTGTTTGGTAAAATGCTTAACAAAACTCCTTTTTATTTACTCCAATAAAAGACAAACGTAAAAAAAACATTGTCCCAGGTGGGACGCAAACCCACTTCGTCTGGTCAAGATACAACAGCATTAACGCTGTAAGCCACGGCGGCGGATTGTTTTTTTTGGGAGTTCACGTTGCTTATGAAGGAATCACCGCTCTTGACATTCTAGCTACGCAAAGGAGTTAGAGATTATTAGTTATATTTTAAAACCCTGGCTGCGCGCAACAGTTAGACAATATTAGTTATATTTTAATGACATTCAAGCCGCGCTGAGAGGCGGAAATGGGTCCGCGCTTCGTTGTTATTTACGTTGTAACATAAGCTGATTTGTGATCAGTTATTAACAAAAATTTAACTCAGAAAAACTAATTCAGCTAACAATTGTTTTAGGGGTTTCTGTAGTTAAATTTGAATGAAATTCAACCCTCGCGCTGAGGTTGTTTGAATGAGTCCCGCCCCTGCTACAAACAACGAATCAAATGAGAGCAGTACATGACGTGAAACTGGGTCCGTGGGGCTCGGCCCGATAGAACCACGGTGAAGATGGTTCCAGAACAAGGGTGGATCCCGGGCGGAAAAGGTAAATGCGAACACGCCGAACCCGGGTTAGAAGCTGGGAGAGCCGGGGAGGGCTGGCCAATGCGAAAACGGCTACAGTAGCTGTGTTTACATGGACAAAATTTTGTGACCTGATTGAAATGTGTTCTGATCGCATAATTAGATGGCACCGTTTACATGGGCACAATCCGTTCATGACGAGTGTTTACATGCAGCAGGCTTTTATTCTGATCAGAAGTTCTGACATGCGCAGAGTGGTACACTCCCCTTAAAAAAACACCGAAGAAGAAGTTACTTCCGTTAAAACCACAGAAGAAGAAGTTACTTCCGGGACGAAAGTAAACAAGACGTCAAAAATGGACCCGCACCAGATTGTAATGACGGCGACTGAGTTTTTACTGCACTCCCTGATTGAACTACAGGTGAAGCAGCGCGTGCTTTTAGTTTTTTTATTCACAGGATGAGAGCGCTGGACGTCCTCTGTCCTCCAAGCTGTCGTGGACAACAACTGTTGGTAAGATAATAAAAACGCTGTATGCTTTAATAAACTTTTTTGTCCTTTCTTTTTCTACCTGTCTGCATGATACTGTCTGTATTTGTTATTAATTACTATTCTTCCTCTGTTTTCCTGTTTCTGGAGCATCAGTTGCAAGATGCCAGGCAGTGCCCTGCCATGATGCCAATGTCCTGCGCCACTCAGACTCTATCAAAGGGCTCATCTGTTGACAAAAGTAAGGCTAATATACTGTATATACTATATTGTATTTAGTATTACTACAACGATTACAGCTAAGTATCTCAAAGTAGAGATGCTTAGCTGTAAAGTTTTATTTAAAAAAATGTTTATTTGAATGTCTTTAAACAAATAGTTAAATGTTGCCAAAATGTAAGGCTAAAATTTACTATATTGTATTTAGTATCCAAGTAATCAGTAGACATACTTAGCTGTAAAGTTTTATTTAAAAAAAAAACGTTTGTTTGAACCATGTCTTTAAACAAATGGAGTTAAATGTTGCCAAAATGTAAGGCTAACATTTACTATATTGTATTTAGTTTTAGAACTATTACAGCTAAGTAATCAGTAGACATACTTACTGTAAAGTTTTATTTAAAATAAAATTTGTTTGAACCATGCCTTTAAACAAATAAAAAGTTGAACACTAAATATTGGCATGTTCTTTTTTTGCAGTCTGTGAGGAACATTGAAGGAAAGGACGTCCGTCTCTTCATTGTTGGTGATCCTGCATACCTGCTGTTGGACTGGCTCGTCAAAGGATACGCAAACTGTCCTCGTCTGACTCCTCAACAAGTCATTTAATGTTTACCTTTGCTCAGTCAGGTGGAGGTAGAGATGACCGGGTTGCTGAAGTCACAGTAGAGAGTTCTTCTAAAAAGATACTTGTCATGTATTTGTGTTCACATGCAGTTAACATTTGTATAAATATATTATCACAATAAAAAACTGCAAATAATACTAGTGAACATCTGAGCTCTTTAATGGACCAAACATTTTAACAAATTCTTGTAAACAATTGATATTGCTTGTTTGAAACAAGTTTCATTCTTAGTGCAATTTGAGGTATATCAGAAAAACAAAAATTAAACATTCAAAACGTTTGTGCAAAACAGACCATGTGCACAGATCACCACATCTTGTAATGATAACAAAAACAAAAAAACATTATTTGGTCATTTAAAACTACAGTTACTGTACTTCTTCAGTAACTTCTTTAACAACTCATCACATACTTTCACAATTTCAATGTATGCATGTGATTTAGGACAACTAAAAATTGGTGACAAAATATTTGATTTTACTTCCAAAATGTATGTTTCTGTATCCTGATAGAGTAGCAAATGTGTTTTTATCCTGTGAGTCATGCAGAAACTCAGAGTCCTTATTAAACCATCTGACTGTATTACCGTAAGTTAGGACATCTTAATTGTACCATAAACTATCAATCCTAATGTCTGTGTAAAAAATACATTTACAGATCTGTCAGGGGACAAAGAAACATGGTTGTGGAGAATTGAAACATTTTCAAATCAGTTTTGAGTTGTTCTAAAGCTCATGTGTGAACTTCTTGGGATTTCTCAGTAGAAGACGTGGGACTCTTGCATCTTCTGCCACCTGCCACCATCACCTGCCACCATCACCTGCCACCATCACCTGCCACCATCACCTGCCACTGTCTGTTGTGTGCTGCTGCCAGCTGCCTCTTCAAAGCTGGACTCATCATCTGAAAAACAAACAAAATAAAGTTTAACTGGACTACTGATATGTTGAAATTTGTTAGGTTAATTATGTGGTTAGTTGAAGTAGTGTTATAATCTACAATACAGTAGTACTGTACTGCCCTAAAGCTACTCTTATTTCTTATTATAATTACATTTTAACACATTTGTTGTTTCTAATTACTCCAGGTAATACAGTACAGAGGGTTAATGTGGTTTGAAGAGTCTAACTTACCAGAAAGGATGCTATGCTCCTCTGGTTAGCATTGGGGCTGTAGTCCTCAGATTCCTCTCCTCATAAGATCCACACCGCTGCCTGCTGTGATGGCAAGTGGCAGATCTCATCAGTTCATCCATCAACACGTAAAATGAAAAAGTGGTGGGGTCGTAGACACTTCTCCCGTTTTTGTTTTTAGCTTTGTAGCACTTAGCTTTCAAGCACTTCCAGCGATCTCCGGCTTCTTCCAGCTTTTCATGTACTTGTGTAAATAACTCCGTGTTCCTACACGTTCGGTCAAGGCGTTCGATAGTTTTGAGCTATTTTAATGTTTCCATTAGAAATGTTGCATCGCTCACCGACCAGTTTTGCTTCCCCACCATGTTAGCGTTAGCCACTAGCCAGGCGGAGAAGGAAACACGAGGGGTGGAGTGGGGGGGGGGTGCGCAGCGCACATGCGCAGTCAGGACAGTTTGATAAACGGAACAGATCAAGTGTTTACATGCACACCGAACGGGTAACGGATCGGTGTAAACCACCTGTTTCGAACTGATCACAAATTAGGACGGATCACGCCGAATACACAAAAAATGATCCGAACGGGGTGTTTACATGACACACTTTTGATCCGATCGGCCGTTTGATCTGATTACTTATGTCCATGTAAACGCAACTAGTGTCCGTGTAAACAGGGCCTTAGTAACACCTGGAGAAGCAAGGGGACTATATAGTTTTTTTCAAAGATTACTTTGTCTAACATCAGTCTGTCAGGAGATAGTGACAGAGTGAAGAAATATGTTAAAAATATATTTTTAGAAAACTTACAGACTGCACTACAGAAACTGAAGACTGCACCTTTAAGGGAACCAAAATAAACGCTTAAAAAAATTCTTAGCTGACATTATAGTGTAGTGATATAGGCCTCTGTCTTGACCTTCAAGTACACCTCTCCACATCTCTCTGAAACTCTAAGTGTTACACCTTCTTGAAGCTCTCAAGGAGACAGATGGACACTTATATATTTTAACAATTATTATGAATTAATGGACACTAATTAATCAGATTGAACTTTCTCTTTAATGTGTGTTAATTCAGAATTGATCTACAGTATATTTTTGTCATTTTTAATGATGATCTGTTACTTTCATGAGCTTTGGCCTTCTACTGGTTTTATTTCTGCAAAGCAAGCAAGACTCTGTCGCTAAGGCAGAAGTCAGGGTAAGAGCTGTTCTCTTGCAGCCTTCTCTGTTTTGTCTATGAAGTTAGCCATAACATTTTCTGTGCTTGCAAGCAGGCCACCTGGCTGTTTATGTAAACAGTTTTCCTGTTGTCCGTCAAGAGACTTTCTGCCTATGGGATCATACTTCCATCTTTTATTTTGTTAACCAGCCTGTAGCCGTTGAGGAGGTGGGGAGACCCCACCTCCCCCATATAATGGGCACTTCCTATTTGGAAGTTAGAGTTTGGAGGAGAACGAACGGTCAACCTGCGTCTCTCCTCTCTGAAAGCTTGAGACGTCCCGGTCAGGTGTCAACGACCCACGTCTCAGCGGGGATCATAGTAAAGCCTTACTTTGATCCATTCACTCTCCTTTCTGGAAGAATTTGTTTTCTAAAGTTTTATTTTGAAAGTCAGTCTGTGCGCTCGACCGTTGGTCCCTGCCGAGGGAGGCGAGTTCCTCGTATCGTGAATCAGCACACTCACGCTGAAGTCCAACTGGACGGCCACTGGACAAACCCATCCACGTGTGTGTCCACAAACTTCTCCACTCTTGTCTCCAAGAGACGAACCTCCAACAGGTAAAGAGCCGTGGTGTGTTTGAACGTGCGGGAGCCCAGCAATCTGCTCGTGTGGGGGAAACGGTGTCACCTAGTCTGGTTCAAAGTAAACAACTTTAGCTTAACTTAGCTCCAGAACTCCTTCCTCCTATTTCTTATTTTTCATAAGCATTTAATCTGTCAAGTAATGTGCCAACAGTTAAGTTTTAATTGTCTGTTTGTTTTAATTTGAATTCTTGTCAACGTAGTTATTAAATCAGAGCTAATATCGATACAAATGTTTAATGTAATTCTTGTGATAGTTTCAATAAAAGGTCTATTTTTTTGGTAGACCAACATAAATTGAAGTCTAAGCGTGAAATTACATTTCTGATTAATCACAGTAAAAACAATTTAGTATCGGAAAAAGGAAGAACTCGCACTTTGGTGGCAGTTTGTGCAAGATTAAAGTCTGCTAAACTGCGCATCCAATAATGGTGGCTCAGTAAGTGTTTAAATACCTTACTATACATCATTATTATTCAATTACAATAGCAAAAGTGTTCCTGAGCTTAACTGTTCCTTAATAAATTCACGTAATGGTCAAATCTGCTGGATTTAAATTGTTTCGCTTTGACGTTTTCCAAACAGTCGCGAAAATAAATTATAAATAAATTGAATTTTAGCTCAAACATCTCCTACAGCTAATGGGTTGTAAATATCCATCCAGTGATTACTTTCTGTAAGTTTCATCAAAATCTGTTGTGTGGTTCTTGAGATATTTTGCTAACAAACACTAGTTCAGACCTACCTCCAGAGTTCAGGAGGCCGGACTGCGACAGAGTGAGTCCGAGCAGAGGAGGCTTTTTTCGGACACATGAGCTGGGAATGGTCGGTGGACCCTAGCGGCCGAAAGTGGTACTGCTCCATTTTTTTTCTTCAGAATGAATGGAAACTGTCATATCTCAGCCAAAAATTGGTCTAAAAATCTGGGAAAAAATCCATAAATATGTCGCTTCGCCCCATAAGTCGCAGGACTTGAAAATTAGTAAAAAACTGTGACTTATAGGTCGGAAAATACGTTAATAAAGTAACTTAGTAATATAACTTACTTTCCAAATCAAGTAATCAGTAACTTAAAGCTCCACTGACATCATCTTTTGACTTTTCAAAAAATGGCACAACATATATAAATATTAAGATTGACCCCTGACCGTTTTTGCTAAAATAATGTTAAATGAATGAAAATTCCTCCCAAAAACAGTTTAAAATTAGCGCAGTTTTTTTAACACGATAAATAGGGATTTCGCCGTCGCAGGATGATGACGTCATGACAAGGAATTTCTCTACTGCGCAGCTTGAAAACAATGGAGGAGCTACAAACTCGATCCGTCCAATTTAGCCATTTAAAAGTTAATATTTTAGCGGATTGTCTGCAGAGAAGCCAAAGTTATTTCCAGTAAACAGCAGGTTATAATTTTTTTTCAGCTCCTGCTGGTTTTTGGAGACTTTTCACTTCATGAGGTGAGCTGCTGTGTGGAGTTACATGAGCTGCATGTGGACGAGGCAGAAGTAATTCTACAACATGTACATCGTCTCCAGCCTCCACAGCACTGAAATGGTAATATATTAGTTAATGTTCCTAATAATTATTCAACATTAATTAATAGTTTAAAAAATTAGTCCCTTTTAAAATATCTGTTAAATATATTATTCTTTTATTTTATTTTGTTTGTGTTTTCAGGTTTCCAGGTCTCCAGTCCATCACCTGAGGCTCTTCCTGTTGAACCACTAGTAACCCAGACTTTCACATCACAGCAGGTAAGATTGCATCAACGAAAAGAATAGTACTCAACAATATTCTTTGATGTAAATCTGTTGATTTTCTGTGGTTCTGATGAGGGAAGTGACAAAGTGGATGCAGCATTCAGCCCATAATGGACCCAGATGTCCCCTGCGTCCAGACCTACAACACCTGGACATCCATGAGCGTGGAGGAGCGAGGATTCACAGAAATGTCTTCACCTGAAGAGTGGACCGAGGTGGAGAACAAACCTTGATATTGTTAAACAACAGATGGAGACGTCTTCAGGATCTGTAGAACATCAGGACTGCTGCAGAAAGCTACGTTTGTGCATCAAGACATTAAAATATGCAGAAATACTACAACTGGCCAGAGCATTGAGATGAAAATGAATCAATGAATTTAATATTTTTTCTGAGTGTTCAAATGAACATGTTGTTTGAAAAAAAAAAAAGGATAACAATGAACCAAGTGTTTCTGTAGTTATGTGTAAATAAAGTTACGGTAGTACACTATATTATCTGTTAGTGTTGAGTTATTCTTTGTGAGAATATTTGTGTATCTGTTTTAATTTCATTCGTGCATCTACAACTCACAGCTCATACTTTAGTAAAAACAAAATTGGTGAATGTTGAAAGAAACATTTTATTAAAATAAAACCATCCCATATTATCAAATAAATGAAAACCTCTGGGGAAACATTAATATGAACAGATTATCAAAATAAATTGAGTTTAACACATATTAGCAAGTGTTGTTTGACTTCATCAGCTCTGTAAAAATGACTCCAACACCTCCTCGTCCACCCTCCTGTCCAGGTGTTGTAGGTCTGGACGCAGGGGACATCGGTCTAGTTTCTCCTCATCCTGCTGCTTGTACTTCTTCAGACTCCACCACCTCCTCGCTCCTCCACGCTCATGATGTCCAGGTGTTGTAGGTCTGGACGCAGGGGACATCGGTCTAGTTTCTCCTCATCCTGCTGCTTGTACTTCTTCAGACTCCACCACCTCCTCGCTCCTCCACGCTCATGGATGTCCAGGTGTTGTAGGTCTGGACGCAGGGGACATCTGGGTCCATTATGGGCTGAATGCTGCATCCACTTTGTCACTTCCCTCATCAGAACCACAGAAAATCAACAGATTTACATCAAAGAATATTGTTGAGTACTATTCTTTTCGTTGATGCAATCTTACCTGCTGTGATGTGAAAGTCTGGGTTGTACTAGTGGTTCAACAGGAAGAGCCTCAGGTGATGGACTGGAGACCTGGAAACCTGAAAACACAAACAAAATAAAATAAAAGAATAATATATTTAACAGATATTTTAAAAGGGACTAATTTTTTAAACTATTAATTAATGTTGAATAATTATTAGGAACATTAACTAATATATTACCATTTCAGTGCTGTGGAGGCTGGAGACGATGTACATGTTGTAGAATTACTTCTGCCTCGTCCACATGCAGCTCATGTAACTCCACACAGCAGCTCACCTCATGAAGTGAAAAGTCTCCAAAAACCAGCAGGAGCTGAAAAAAAATTATAACCTGCTGTTTACTGGAAATAACTTTGGCTTCTCTGCAGACAATCCGCTAAAATATTAACTTTTAAATGGCTAAATTGGACGGATCGAGTTTGTAGCTCCTCCATTGTTTTCAAGCTGCGCAGTAGAGAAATTCCTTGTCATGACGTCATCATCCTGCGACGGCGAAATCCCTATTTATCGTGTTAAAAAAACGGCGCTAATTTTAAACTGTTTTTGGGAGGAATTTTCATTCATTTAACATTATTTTAGCAAAAACGGTCAGAGGTCAATCTTAATATTTATATATGTTGTGCCATTTTTTGGAAAGTTGAAAGATCATGTCAGTGGACCTTTAACTAAGTTACTTTTCCCAAGGACTAATCAGTAACTTAACTAAGTTACTTTTTCAATGTAACTATGCAATCACTGCTTCTACACCTCCAGATGCAGGAAGAGAGCCACCTGCATCATGAAGGACCCCACATACCCAGCACACACACTTTTTGCCCCACTCCCCTCAGGCAGACGGCTGAGGAGCATAAGTGCAGAACCACTAGGCTGAGGAACAGCTTCTATTACTCATGAATCTCTAACCAGGAAAAATCACTGTGAAAATTACTGTGGAAAAAAACAACCTGTGAACATCGCTGTAATGCCTCTGCGTGCATCAGGGTATCGCTGTAATGCCACTTGGTTGTTGATATGTGCTGCTGACAATCCTAGATGCTGATCTCATGCTGCTGATTACTTCATGTTGCTGTGTTCATTAATCCACATCAGCTCATACAGACTCATGTTCACTGCTGTTGTTTTGGCGCATTGTTTTTGTACCATTAGTGCTTAGTGTATTCTTAGTGAACGTAGTATATTTTTAGTTAGTAGACTGGTTCAAATCTTTCCTCTCCGATAGGCTGGAATGTGTTAGTCTTGGCAATGCCACTTCCCAGACAGTCGGTGTCTCCTGTGGTGTCCCTGAAGGGTCAGTTCTGGGGCCCCTGCTGTTTTCCCTTTACATGCTGCCTTTAGGTCAAATTATTAATCAGTTCAACATTTCTTTTCACTGCTATGCCGACGACACACAGCTTTACATCAGGACTGGATCATCCTCATCATCCCCATCTCCATCTTCACTCACTGCCCTCTCTACCTGCCTGGAGGAAATAAGGGCATGGATGAATCAGAACTTTCTCCAATTAAACTGCTCGAAGACTGAGGCCATAATGATTGGCACCCCTCACCAGGTACAAACATCAACTTTAACAACAATCTCCTTCTCTGGTCAAGACATCCCCCTCTCCACCTCTGTTACAAATCTTGGAATAAAAATGGACTCTCATCTTACATTTGAAAATCACATTAAGCATCTGTTTAAAACCTGCTTCTTCCATCTTCGAAACATCTCCAGACTTCGCCCATCTCTGACTTTTTCCGATGCTGAGAAACTCGTCCATGCCTTTGTCTCCTCCAGGCTCGACTACTGCAACTCCCTGTTTATTGGAATCCCTGGCAAAAATCTTCAGAAGCTTCAATATATTCAAAACAGTGCAGCAAGGATTTTATTGAGAGCTCGTAAATTTGAACATATTACACCCATTCTCCATAACCTTCATTGGCTTCCTGTCACCTACTAGCCTGGCCCTCGCCTTCCTGCACAGCTCCGCTCAATTCTCATTTCCCTTCACTGCACAGTCTGGGATTCCTCCCATAGACAACGATTTCTCCGGCCGATTTTTGACCGGACCAATCAGAGAGCAGAAGGCGGAGTTTTGAACGACGTCGACTGACGTCGTCATTCAAAATGGCTGCCGCCACGAAGGAATTTTCAATAAAACAAGGTAAAAAACTATTATTTCTCTGCTGAGAAAAATATATTTCTTAGCTGACGTTATATCAGAAGTGTTCCTGAGCAATCAGAGAGCAGAAGGCGGAGTTTTGAACGATGTCGACTGACGTCGTCATTCAAAATGGCTGCCGCCACGAAGGAATTTTCATCAAAACAAGGTAAAAAACTATTATTTCTCTGCTGATAAAAAATATATTTCTTAGCTGACGTTATATCAGAAGTGTTCCTGAGCTTAACAGTTCCTAAATCAATTCACGAAATGGTCAAATCTGCTGGATTTAAATAGTTTCGGTTTGACATTTTCCAAACAGCCTCGGGTGCGCTACGAAAATAAATGATAAAAAATCGAATTTTATCTCAAATGTTTTATCTAGGCCAACAGTCAGTAAATTAGAGCCATATAATTACACACTGGTGGCAGAAAAAATATCCACCGAGTGGTTTCTGAGCAATTTATCTGATAGCCTGGACCTCGCCAGGCTAAACTAACAAAACTCCGCCTTCTGTTCTCTGATTGGTCCATTCAAAAATCTCCAGGAGAAATCGTTTTCAATGGGAGGAATGCCAGACCCTAGTCCAAAGCGAAGTGAAGGACAAGGGTCTGGTTTCAACCAGGCTAGTCACCTACAGAATTCAATACAAAACTGCTCTCATCACACACCAATGCTTACACGGAACTTCACCTGACTATCTAAAGGACATTCTTGCACCATATTCATCCACCCGGTCTCTACGATCACAGAACAGTAATCTACTTCACATTCCACGAACCAAATTAAGGACCATGGGAGACCGGGCATTCTGTGTGGCTGCCCCCCGCCTATGGAACTCCCTCCCTGACTACCTGAGAGCTCCACAGTCACTGGTTGACTTTAAAAGCGGTTTAAAGACTTTTCTTTTTAAGCAAGCCTATTCTGCCTCCGCATGATTTTATCTTTGATCTTGGCTGATAGTATTATTGATTTTACTTGATTTTATCACTTGTTTTATTTATTTATTTATTTATTTTTTAAGCAGGCCTATTCTGCCTCCACATTATTCTGTCTTTAATCTTAGTTGATATCATTATTGATTTTATTTGATTTTATCACTTGTTTTATTGTTGTAGCACTTTGAGATTTTTATTAATGAAAAGTGCGGTATAAATTGAATTTATTATTATTATTATTATTATTATTATTATTATTATTAGTTCATGACTCAGATCTTCCTAATGTTTTTCTTTACAATATGTATTTTTGTTGGCCGTAATTGGGACCCTGTGTACATAGTTTCGTTCCACCTCATGTACCACATGTGATGTGAATGACAATAAAAATCCTTGTATCCTTACAAGACTGAAGAGACAAAGGTAAACCTTTATCAAAGTGATGGAAATGCTAAGAACACCCTACAGTCTACAGAAACTTTTCTTTCTACCAATTTGAAGAAAAATGCATGCAAAACGTGATCTGTTATCATGCAGCAAAACAGCGATCCAAAACATACTGGAGTTCGTCAAGGTCAGGAAATAAAATCCTCTAGTCCGGCCAAGTCAATATCCAGACTTAAACTCAAAGGATGAACACCCCCACCCCTTTTTTGTGATACCTCTGGGTCAGAGGCTTGATGTTGTTATTAATAATAATAATAATAATACATTTTATTTGTAGGTGCCTTTCTTGGCACTCAAGGTCACCTTAAATTGTCAATCATAAAAACACACAATATTATATACACAGTAAAAACAAGTTAAATGAATTAAAATAAGACAATGCAGTTGCTATCATAGTGCATAGGCTACTTTAAACATGTGAGTTTTGAGTTTGACTTTGAAATGTGGCAAATAATTTGTGTCGTGAATATCAGGTGGGAGTGAGTTCCAGAGCTGGGGAGCAGAGCAGCTGAATGCTCTGCTCCCCATTGTAACAAGACGAGCAAGGGGAACAATGAGCTGAATAGAAGAAGAGGATCTGAGGGTACGAGCAGTTGTAGCAATGTGAACAAGGTCCGGAAGGTATGGAGGAGCGAGGTTGTGGACAGCTTTGAATGTAAGGAGGAGTATTTTGTAATTGATGCTATATGGGATGGGAGGCCAATGAAGCTGTTGTAAAACAGGTGTGATATGATGGATTGAGGGGGTCCGTGTAATGATACGGGCAGCTGATTGTTGGACCAGTTGTAATTTATGAAGGGTTTTCTGAGGTAGGCCAAAAAGAAGAGAATTGCATTATTCTAAACGAGAGGTGACCAGACTGTGGACCAGAACAGCAGTGGAGTGAGGAGTGAGGGAAGGACGAAGACGATTAATATTTCGAAGATGAAAGTAGGCTGACCGAGTGATATTATTGACATGGGAGGAGAAGGAGAGGGTGATATCAAGGATGACACCCAGACTCTTAACCTGATGGGAGGGAAAGATAGAAGAGTTATCAACTGGAATGGAGAAGCTATGAAGTTTGTTTAGTATTGATTTAGTGCCAATTAAAAGAAGTTTTGTTTTATTGCAATTTACATAGTTTTAAAAAGTTTAAAGTGAACCAGTGTTTTATTTCAAGCAGACAATCAGTGAGGGACAAAGGTGGAAATGTAGAATTTGGTTTGGTTGAGAGATAGAGTTGGGTGTCATCTGCGTAGCAGTGAAACTGAATATGATGTTTGCGAAAAATAAAACCAAGGGGGAGAAGGTAAATGATAAACAACAAGGTTCCCAGGACAGAGCCCTGTGGAACACCTGAGGTAACAGAAACAGGATGAGACATGGATGATTTTAACTGAACAAACTGAGTGCGGCCAGAAAGGTATGAATGGAACCAGTTGAGGGGTGTATTTACAATGCCAAGCGAGGAAAGTCTGTCCAGAAGAATGTTGTGTGAAATTGTGTCAAAGGCTGCAGTCAGATCAAGCAGAAGGAGTATGGATAATAAACCAGAGTCAGCAGCAAGGAGAAGGTCATTGGTGATTTTAATGAGTGTTGTTTCAGTACTGTGGAGCGGACGGAAACCAGATTGAAATTGTTCTTATAAATTATTGCAAGACAGATGAGCATGAAGTTGAGCAGCTACTGTTTTTTCAATAATTTTGGAGATGAATGGAAAATTTGAAATGGGGCGAAAATTATTGAGATTATTTGGATCTAAACCAGGTTTTTTGAGTATTGGAGTTACAGCAGCTGTTTTGAGAGCAAGGGGAACAACACCAGTAGTAAGGGAAGAATGTATCATATCTGTGATGAAAGGGGACAGAGAGGGAAGAGTAGCGTTGACAAGAGCATTTGGAAGGGGATCTAATTGACAGGTTGAAGATTTTGATTTTTGAATTAGTTTGGAGATGTCATTGATTGAGGGGAGAGTAAATACAGAAAGTGAATTAGGGGCAGCTGGAACTGGAACAGATGACATTAAAGTCACAGTGGGTAACAATTGTTGGTGGATCTGTGTTATTTTTGAAGAAAAAAATGATACCAAAATGTTACAAAAATCAGAGGAATACAAATGAGGAGGAAGTGAATCAGGTGGTTTTGTAATATTTGCAAGTAGAGAGAAGAGGGCCTTGGAATTACCCTCATTTGAACTGATTAAACTGGAATAATAAATGGATTTGGCTGTAGAAATGGATTCTTTGTAGTGAAGAATGGGATTTGAATACATGTCTTTGTGCACCGTGAGACCAGTTTTCCTATAGTCTTTCAAGTTGACGTCCTTTTGCTTTTAACTGTCTAAGGGTGGAAGTAAACCAAGGTGCAGTATGAGTGAATGAAACAGATCTGGTTTTAAGTGGAGCAAGATTGTTTAGAAGATTATGAAGGCATTTGTTATAGTGTGAGAGCAGTTATTGCGAGCATTTGCGACTAATCACTTTAATTTATTTAAGTCTATCTGTTCCAGTATTTTTAACTTGCATATAAATTTGGTGTTCTGTTACAAATAATGCTGTCTTCTAAGTTCTGTATCAGACCTAAATGTGAACACCTGGAAATAAAAGCTGAAATGTTTTTCTCTTGTTTCATGTTTATCTTAGATGTCAAACCCAAATATTTCCAGTCTATAGGAAAAGGAAAGGAATTGGTTATACTCTCCCATTAATTTTAGAGGGGAGTATATGTAAACTTAAAAGCTCTGAGCCGTGCATTCTTGTTGAAATGAAAACATAAATTATATTGAATAAAATATAGACTATTAAACTGTTGTAAAATGTTGATGTGTTATTTTGAAATAAGATGACTTTAGGAAAATAGGTTTATTTTTGAGTCTATGTTGTTGGTTATTACAATATTCAGTATGCATTTGATAATTATTTGATAAGATTTAGGTCTGAGTCAGAGCTGTTGTGTTTGGCTAAATAAAAATAGACAAAATACACCATTTCAAATTATGTAAATGCATATTTATTGAAGGAATACAATGGGAAAATATTCAACAGTTGATCCATATTTTATGAACTCTTGTTGAACAGCTTCATTTAGGTGTGGTCGCTTATTCAGCAGAGTCACTCTGAAAAACAGGACAAGAAAAACACAACATTTAAAAGTCTGAAATGGTTTGAGATAGTAACTTTGTATAAATTGCTATGCACCACAACACTTTTTGATTCCATTATAGAAATCACCAGACTCAAAGCTTGTGCAAACTGCAGTGAGGTGCCCATATTAAAATGATGTTGAAGATATTTGGACAGAAAATGTTACCTTTCCAGAATCACGGCTCTTGACTCTGAGCTTGTTGACCTGGGACTCAGCGATGTCAGCACGCTCCTGAGCCTCCTCCATCTCATGCTGGACCTTCCTGAGCCTGGACATGTGGGTGTTGGCTTGTTCCTCCTGTGAGGTTTCCAGATGGAAAATTGTGTTTATAGTGCACAAGATTTTTTAATGGTATAATTTGTGCTGCTTTGTCAAATACATTACTGTATACTGTTTCACTTACAGCCTCCTCGGCTTGTCTCTTGTAAGCCTTGACTTTAAGCTGCAGTTTGTCCACCAGATCCTGAAGTCTGGTCAAATTCTTCTTGTCCTCCTCAGTCTGGAAGGAGTTAAAACAAAAATTAGTCAAAAAACAAAGAGGAAAAGGTGGAAAAAACATTTGTGTGTATTAAAAATATTTTTTTTACAGAAAAACATTACCTGGTAGGTCAGCTCCTTCACTCTCCTCTCATATTTGCGAACACCTTTAACAGCATCAGCTCCACGTTTCTGCTCAGCATCAACTTCGGACTCCAGTTCACGCACCTGTTACAAGATGATTAAAAAAATTTAATTGTTGAAGAATCAAGACATATTCATGGCATGCACATTTTCACATTCAGTAAGCAGAGCACAAAACAGTTCATACCCTCTGCTCCAGTTTCTGGAGCTGCTTCTTGCCACCCTTCATGGCGAGGTTCTCAGCCTCATCCAGACGGTGCTGCAGGTCCTTAACTGTGACCTCCAGGTTCTTCTTCATCCTCTCCAGGTGAGAGCTGGTGTCTTGCTCCTTCTTCAGCTCCTCAGCCATCATGGCAGCCTGTAATGGACAATTTCAGGTTATAATTTTGAAAGTTTTGAAAACCTACACAGTTGTCTGGTAGTAATTTAAGTAAAGTAAACTCACATCAGTGATGGCCTTCTTGGCTTTCTCCTCAGCATTTCTTGCTTCCTGAACAGCATCATCCACCTCACCCTGAACTTGGACAAGATCAGACTCCAGCTTCTTCTTGGTGTTCAGAAGGCTGGTATTCTAAAAAATAGACCAAATAAGAAAGATTGAGTATTAATATTTGATATATTTGATATCTGTTATTTCAAATAAATTGTAAAATCCCAACCTGAGAGTGAAGCAGTCCAACACGCTCACTGGCATCAACCAACTCCTGCTCAGCCACTTTACGTGATCTCTCTGTCTGTTCCAGAGCAGCTCTCAGCTCCTCAATCTCGGCAATCATCAGACCATTCCTGCGCTCCACCATGGACACCTGCTCCTTCATGTCCTCCTGTCCTCTGACAGCATCATCAAGGTGCAGTTGAGCATCCTAACAACAAAAACATGAGTCAGTGAGAATGTTCTTTACTCTGACACATTTGGATTTGATACCTGTCATAATACAAAAATTACCTTGAGCTGTCCCTGAACGTTCCTCAGTTGTTTCTGGGCCTCAGAAGCCTGCCTGTTGGCATGGCTCAGCTGAATCTCCATCTCGTTCAGATCTCCCTCCATCTTCTTCTTGACTCTCAGGGCATCATTCCTGCTCCTGACCTCAGCATCAAGAGTGCTCTGCATGGAGTCAATGACCCTCTGGCTGTTTCTCTTGATCTGCTCCATTTCCTCATCCTTCTCAGCCAGCTTCCTGTCAATCTCACTCTTGACCTGGTTGAGCTCAAGCTGGACGCGAAGAATCTTGGCCTCCTCATGCTCCAGAGTGCCCTGAAATGTATAACCATATACCAAATTTAACTTTTGCCATTATAAAGACAAAAAATGCTGAATGTAGCTAATAATGAAAAAGAAAGTTAAAAAGAAACAACAATCAAAAATTTGTCTTGTGATGAAAAACAGCGTGTTATAAAAGGTTTGTTAATAGGAGCTTGAGATTTTACCTCAGCTTCCTCCAGGGCAGCCTGAATTTCAGATTTCTCGGTCTCCACAGTCTTTTTGGATTTCTCCAGCTCATGGATGCTCTTTCCGGTCTCACCAATCTGTTCAGTCAGATCTGAGATCTCCTCTACAGAAGAAATGACATTAAAAGTGCAATTACTACCTATTGTACCTAATAGGTTGGATACTTTGGTTTCTTAAATTTCTTATAAAAATCTCTAACTGATCATTTCTTTCGCCTTAGGCAACTTGAGAGCCACATTACAAAACATTTGAGTTCATTGATAAATCCACAGGTTGAGCCATTTTGTTTGTATATATAAAGGCTGACATACGCTGCAGGTTCTTGTTCTCCCTCTTCATGGTCTCCAGCTGATCCAGGGCCTCCTCATAGGAGTTCTTCATCTTGAACAGCTCAGTGCTCAGAGAACGAGCCTCCTTTTGGGCTCCCTCCAGCTCTGCCTGGCTCTCCTCATACTTCTGCTTCCATTCTGCCAGCACCTATTTTGCATTGATTGAAGAAAGAGAACAGTTAGGCAGATAAAATAGGCATATGATGCCTTAGTTAAAAGTATTTTAGATGTTCAGAAATAACCTTGTCAAAGTTCCTCTGCTTCTTGTCAAGGTTGGCAGCCACAGCATTAGCTCTCTCCACATCAATCATGAGGTCCTCCACCTCACCCTGCAGCCTCTGCTTGGTCTTCTCCAAAGAGGCACACTTGGAGTTCACAGCCTCAATGGATTCCTCAGCCTCCTGCAGGCGCTGGGCAAGCTTTTTCCTTTAATGAATTGGTGTTGAAATTTGTTAAAAGGAAACAAGAGAGGAGAGCAATAATTTGAAAGACAACATTGAAGTGACATACTTGGACTCCTCCAGCTCCTCAGTGCGCTGGATGGCATCAGTCTCATATTTGGTTCTCCACTGAGCCACCTCACTGTTGGCCTTGGACATGCCTCTCTGCAGCTCAGCCTTGGCCTCCTGCTCCTCCTCAAACTGCTCCCTGAGCAGGTCGCAGTCATGGCGGGCAGACTGAACAGCATGGGCCAGGGCGTTCTTGGCCTGTAAACCACAGTCAGTGTCAGTCATACATGGTTGAATGAAGGAAACAAATGATGAGGTGTTTTTATACCTTCACTTCCTCCTCCACGTGTCTCTTGAGCTCCTCAATCTGCTGAGTGTAAGCCTGTTTGCCTCGTGTCAGCTGAGAAACAAGGCCTTCTTTCTCTTCAACCTGGCGAGTCAGTTCACCTGTGAAAGTTGCACATTCATTAATCCTGGAATTAAAAAACATAATTCACAAACGTCCTTAATTGAAGGTCACCTACCATTCTCTGTCAGAAGTCTTGCCTTCTGTGCATTAATGTCATTCAGCTGGCGAACATTCTCATCATTCTTGGCCTTGATTTCACTCAATTGGTCCTCAAGAGTTCTGGACATTTTCTCCAAGTTGCCCTACAATCACAAAACATTATTATGTTATATATTGTTATTTTAAAAATTCTGGCTTGTCTGTTTTTCAAAATTTACGTTTCTGAGCATGATGGACTGACTGTTCACTCACCTTTGCTTTGGCAACAGCCTCCATGTTGCTTGAGAGATCATCAATCTCCATCTTGTACTCGCTCTTCTCCTTCTCCAGCTTCTGCTTGACACGCTGCAGGTTGTCGATCTGCTCTCCCAGCTCAGCAACGCTGTCAGCCTGCTTCTTGCGGAGAGCTGCTGCAGTGGCTTCATGCTGCAGGGTGGATTCTTCAAGGTCACGACGCAGCTTCTGGAACTCAGCCTCACGCTTCTTGTTCATCTCAATCTGGGCAGCTGTTGCTCCACCAGCTTCCTCAAGCCTCTCACTGATCTCCTCAAGCTCCCTGGAGAGGTCAGCTCTCTGCTTCTCTACTTTAGCACGAGCAGCCCTCTCAGCCTCAATCTCCTCTTCCAGCTCCTCAATGCGAGCCTAGATTTGGATGTATGACATTAATTTAAAAATGACATGATGAACTTATAAAAATGGGTTAGATAACTGCATATAACACAGGTACATGTTATTTAACAATATGAATGATACAGAAATCCATTTTATCTCAACATACCTGGAGTTCCTTGATCTTCTTCTGAAGCTGAGCACCAAGGGACTGTTCATCCTCGACCTTGCTGAGGAGCTGGCTGATTTCAAAGTCCTTCCTGTGTGTCAATAAATGGTGTTATGAATAGTTTAATTGCAAATAATGTACTTTTGTTTGTCAATAGTAATATGGGTCGGTTAATTTACTTCTTGATTTTCTCATCAGACTGCTGCTTGTCATTTTCCAGATCCATTATGGACTCCTGGGCCAGTTTCAGATCTCCTTCAAGCTTTCTCTTGGCTCTTTCAAGGTCCATGCGGAGCTTCTTCTCTTGTTCCAGTGAGCCTTCAAGCTATGAAATCATAACAGTCATCTTTTAGCATTAATATCATGAGTACATATTGCAAACATAGACTAACCCCCAAAGCCAAAGACATGGTTTTCTTACATCGTCCACTTGCTGTTCCAGCTTTGTCTTGGCCTTTGTGAGAGTGTTGACTTTGTCTTCCTCTGCCTGGAGATCATCCAGTGTTTGTTGATGAGCCTCTTGGAGGGCTTTCTTCTCCTTGGTTAACTTGGCAATGGACTCATCCTGAGAAGCCATCTCCTCTGTCAGATTTTTCACCTAAAGTTTACATGAAAGACACAGAAATATATTAGAATACACTGATACAACACTATAACTGGACATGTTAGAGTCACAGTTGTGGATGTATCTGATATGAACCTTGTTTTCAGTGGCATGTTTCTCCTTCTCCACTTTGGCCAAGGTGAGCTCCAAGTCATCAATGTCCTTCTTCAGCTCAGAGCATTCATCTTCCAGCTTCCTCTTCTTGGCAGTCAGCTCAGCATTGATTTCCTCTTCATCCTCCAGTCTCTCAGTTGTCTCTTTGAGTTTGGCCTCCATTTGGATCTTGCTCTTGATGAGTCCCTCACACCTTTCCTCAGCATCTGAGAGATTATCAACTTCCTGTATAGTTTAATGAATAGAATTTATATGAATAAATATTAGCCAAGACTCAATAATAATACGATTATTTAGCCTTTTGGCATGTAACATGTGGCAGATGTTGATATAGCATGTATGCACAAAAAAAGGTAACAGGTATAATATGTATGTAACTTAAAATGTAAAATTGGCAACAACTTTTTTCACTTCTAGTGTATAAAGGAAAATGTCCACAAGAGAGACCTGTTTTCCCTACTTACAGAAGCCACTTGGAGCTGCAAGTCATTCCTCTCCTGCATCAGGGAAACCATTTTCTCCTCCAGTTCCTTCTTCTTGGCCAAAGCTGTAGCCAGGTCTGTTTTCATCTTGTCATAGTTCTCCTTCATCTGCTGCAGCTCCTTCTCAGTCTCAGCACTCTGCAGAAGAGGCTTGATCTTGAAGTACAGTTTCAGCCATGGCCAGTTCTTCACATTCATGAATGAACGAACGTTGTACTGGATTGTGAAGAGTGACTCTCTAAAAAACAGAAAGTCATAATTCTATATCATATATGGATTAATTTACACTGCATGTAAAAAATATATGGGCACATGGTGTATGCCATGCAAATATTTCCCTCCTGCCTCAAGAGCATATAAATTGTATAAATAATTGAGGAATGCATTTATATTTTGAAATTATTATACCTCCTCTCCATCATCTTAACAAACTCCTTCCTCATGAGGAAACCTCTGGCAAGAGCCTGAGTCATGGATACCAGTGTAGCCAATTTTTCATCTCTCATCTCTTCAAGATTACCCAGCAGACCAGCTTTGAAGAACACCTATGTTGTCATAGCAAAAATATTAGATGTTCATGCGCAATAATATTACTTAATACATATCTTGGCTATAGATTTTTAAAATATCTTATGGAAACATACCTTTGTGTGTCCAAATTTATACTGAGTGTGGTCAACATCAATGGAGCCCAGCAGCTTCTCTGAAGCTTTCTTGTTGTCCATGAATTGTCCCTCAGGGATGACACTGGCATTCAATACTTTGTATCTGGAAAAAAAAAAATATATATATATATATATATATATTCATATCAGATTTGTAGTAAAGTTTTAGTTTCTTCCCCGTCATTGTTTCTTATTTCACTTATTTCATGTGTTCATAGTAAAAACAGTTATAACCTCTGCTTGAAGTCAGCATAGAGGATTCTGCTGGGGAATCCCTTTCTGCAGATCCTGATGCCCTCCAGCACACCATTACACCTCAGCTGATGGATGACCAAGAAGTTATCCAGAAAGGCTGAACAGTAATAAAAAAAGGAAGAAAGTCAACTCAACATCAGTGAGTGCAACATTAATATCACAAAGTACTGCTTAGACTGCATTAAGAAAATTATATATAT